>JAMKCH010002413.1:0-51418 GCA_023653785.1 Ophioderma brevispina
AAGTAGTAGGTCGTCGATCGTCGATAATACGGCTTTATCTATCTCACAATAATTTATTTTTTCGCGAAACCGGTTGCCCATTGTCAGCTGGGAGATTCCAACGTTGACAGAAATTGCAAGATTGTTGAAATTGTCAAAGTTGCGCAATGCAAGTTGTGAAGAGGTACGCAAAGCTGTCCATAAGTTGTTCAAAGTTAAGAAAGTGCGCACAGTTAGGAAAAGTTTCGGCCTATACAATAATAACGGGGGACTATATATCCGGGGGACTATATATATACGGGGGACACCGGATCACTTCACAGCCAAGCAATGCAACAACTGGAGGCCAAAAGGTTGTAGGCCTATTTCTAAGTATTCTTCCTATCGTTTACAACATGGTTTCGTTAAAAATATAATTTTTTCACGAAACCTGCCTCAATCACAGACAAGGAATAGAACGCTGGAGGTCAAAAGGTTGTATGTATCTAAGCTGTATTTTCCAACATTGTTTCGTTAAAAATCACAATTTATTTTCACCGAAACCGGCTACTTCACAGCCAAGGAATGCAACACTATATAGTAGGGGATCCATGGGTGGCATATTTGAGGGAACCCTACTCAAGATTACACTAAAAGGTGTGAGAAGTGCTTGTGCGACAATTCCGAGGTGTGATTCAGAATATGCACCATGCAAAATTGTCAAGTGGTGGAAAGTGAATTTAAAGTGGCATTACCCGATTTTCCTTATTTTTTTAAATATGCTTTATGGAAACCATGTGCAAGATCCATTGATATGACTAAAGGGTTTAGAAGTGTTTATGTCAATTGAGGGTGCTGATTTCAAAAAGACACCTTACAAAATCCCCACATTGATGGAAAGTGGATTTAATGGGGCATACCCTGATTTTCCTTATTTTTTTAAAATAGCTTTATGAAACCATGTGCAAGATCCACTAATTTTGACCTAAAGGGTTTAAGCAGCTGTTGTTTTGTCAATTTGAGGGTGCTGATTTCAAAAAGCACATTACAAAATCACCAATTGATTTAAAAGGGGATTTAAAGGGGAATTACCCGCGATTGTCCTTATTATTTTTAAACAATAGCATTATCGAACAATGCCCAAGATCCACTATATATGACAATTCAGTGCTTTAGGAGTGTTTAAGGTGAATTTGAGGGTGCAAAAATTTGAATATACACCATGCAAAATCACCCCCCACTTGGGTGCGAAAGTATTTTAAAGGGAAATACTAATTTTTGATTTTTAAAAAAAAAGATATCCAAGGGGAAATAAAGATTTTGAGAGCAATAGAGGTCTTCTGGAGGATGGGCTGCCGTGATTATCATGTTCATGTAATGTTGTCTAAACGGGTCTTAGATAAAGGGCACTCTTCATGACAAATTAGATTGAAAATCAAATACTAACTTTAGAGTGATGTTGTTATAGGTTAAAGGAATTTGTTTATTGTGTGACTCCAAATATGGTCCTTTAGTGAGGAGTTTCCAAAGACGGATCGTATGTTTTCATCAGTTTCCAGAGAAAAGTAATGTGTTTTATCATACGTAAGGGAATTATCATTAGTTGTTTACCAAAGTTAATAGTAAGTGAAAGAAAACTGTCAGAAAACTTGTTTTAGTGTCTAGAGTATTTATTTAAGTGCTTTTTAAAGTGGGTTGGGTATAAATAGCAATCAAACAATTTCTTTTTAGACCCATCAAAATGGCAGGTTTTTACAAAAACAGGGGAATAAAGTGTTACATTATTTCAACGAACTTATTCTTTTCCCGCCTTTTTAGAGAACATTCACCTACAATCATAATAATTATCTTGTTTAAGAACTATTGTAAATGCATTTAGATTAATTCATTATTTCGAAGAACAAAGGGCAATATAAAGATATGATCCAAACAGTTACGTAACCAGCGGGGGAAGGGGCAACTCCAGTTATAATTTTCCCTTCTTCTTGCCCAACGAAGCAAGGTAAGTACAGGTTCATTGGGGAATGTGTGTTTTGCCTTCCCCCCCAATGTTTTTGCCCCTGCCTGCCTGCTCCCTCCCCAAATGAAAATGCCTGGTTACACCACTGGATACAAAATGGATCTCAAAAGGTTCCAGCCTGAAAAAAATGTTCATTTTGGTTGAGTGGTTCTCAAGATATGGTCCACTGAACAATAAGTCAGCAAAACAGTCTTGCCACGGAGCGTCATTTTTCTTAAGGCTCAGTCACAGCCGATTTTTTTGCTAGAAAACCACTTCCAGACTGCTCAAGACTGGTGCCGATTGGCCAATTTTCGAAAATCATGAGCAGTTTTTCTTTTTCATGTGTAGTTTGTACAGAACAGTCCCAGACCTTGCCCAATCTTCTGTAGTCTTACCGATTATTTGCTAGAAAACCGCTTCCAGACTGTTCAAAACTGGTGCCGATTGGCCATTTTTCGAAATCGTGAGTAATTTTCCTTTTTGTAGTGTTGGCCAAGTCTGGGAGTGTCCTGATAGTCTTCGTCTTCTGTAGTCTTGTTTGGTCGGGAGCAAGTGGCAAATTAAAAAAAAAACGCCACGATTTTTTAAGCAGCTTAAAAAAAAATCGTGGCGGGTTTGGAATCGGGCGAAGAGGCGGCTGAAACACAGAGCCGTTTGGGAAGCGGTAGCCGATGAGTGCCAATGGGGAGGGGCGGCATCATGAGTGGTGTGAGCAGCTGGAAAGTGGTCGGCATTGAGTCTGATTCATGCGGGAGCGGGAGGAGAGAGAAGATGCGAGCCCACTGGACCATGTTAAATCGGCGGACAATCGGCGACTACAGAAGGTAAGTCGCCCGACTTGCAGTCTTGAAAGCATCTTGTGATTCTGTCGTGTTAAGGTCATGCGACGGATTTGGGGACTGAACATACATGGGCCATGCGTGATTTATTGATTTTATGATGCTGTCGGCTACTAGGCGATGAGCACTCCTGTCTTGTATATTTTGCAAGTTGAACAAGACTGCGCGATTTGAAAAAAAAATGTGGGTCTTGTGTAGTGGGTAGAGGTAGGGTCGCGTCGCGGGTTGTCTCTATGGACTGTAACGTTGGCGTAAACAACCGGCGCGACAATCGACGAGCAGGTCTTGACAGCGACAGGTACACAACTTGTGACGCTCCTTTTCAAGGCTGTGACTGATCGGGGACTGAACAAGTGGCGTTCGCCAATTAAACATGCCGGATCTTGTTGATTCCATAATGCTGTCGCCTACTGCTAGGGGTTTTCAGCACACCTTGTCTTCGTTGATGACGGGGGAAAATTGATTACTAATATCCCTGCGGTCTTGTGTGTAGTCGGGACAGGAGGTGGATTGGGAGCTGTCTTCAGGTTGTGACCGTACATTAGGCATGGAAATCCCCATCGCCCAAATCGAGCAGATCGTGTCCTACCCCCCCCCCCCCCAGACCTGAAACAGACAGAAAAAAATGGTATTTAGCAAAATGCATGATATATGATTTCAGATTTGAAAAAGACGGGTTGCCAAAACAATTTATGGTGACTTATTCCATCATGAAATCATGGACAAAGTCGGCAGTGTTGCTAAAAACATTTTTCTGTCTTGTGCCAGAGTCAGAGCACTGGAAAAATGAAGTCCATAACATGAAAGACATTGTTACAGTTCCACCTTTTCCCGGTGGTGGGTTGGTGGGGGGGGGCCTCAAGATAGACCCTCTATTTCTTAAATTTTGTATACAATGACCCCATTTTGTGCTGTTGTCTTACCTTTCTACCCAATAACCCCTTTTAAAATATCAGATACCGGTACTCAATATTTGGTCCTTCCTGCTACACACCTTTTTTCACAAGATTCCATAAAAGTATCCACTTTTTAAACAATTTAACATCAAAAATTCAAAATTTGCACACGCCACGCGCACATTTTGAACAATTTATTAATTTCATGGCAACAGTTTTCATGATTTTCCATGGCAATTTGAACTCGGGAAGAGACGCTATTCCCTATTTGAAATTCAGGTTGTTACCTCTATGGCTCCCTTCTTAAAGTTACTGAATGACCCCTTCTTATTCAGGAGTGTACGGAATGACCCCTTATTTTTTGGTACATCTTTACCTGAAAGGCCCCTACTTTTCACCTGATGGTCGAAAAACTAACCGTATTTTCCAGATAGGGCAGTTGCCTCCAGGACCTGTTAAGACTGAGATATGACCATGAAAACTTTCATAAGCAAATCCAGACTCGTTTGTTATCACGGTAAAGAGCGTGTAACTAAAGTGCTGCCCTCACTTGAAAGACGGACTGGAGTCAAGTACTTATATGACTTGTCAAATTAGGAACTATAGTTTGGATGAAAAAGAATTATTAGAGGCTACTATTATTCGTTACTGATGCTCGTCATTGTTACCAAGTTGTCACCATCCAAGTGTAAAGAAAAGGTTTTAGGTGCAAAAATATTCACCCACGTTGGTTCTTTACTGCATAGCTCTAAATAGGGTAGGACACCTTTAATCATTTAGCGGTAGGTTAGTAGAGGTTTCATACGTTTTAATAAAAAACATCAAACCAAATTTAATATCCTGACCTGTAATGTGACATTGAAATTGTCTGAAAGATGTGAATACTTGTATGTATTAATTAAAAAAAGCTATGTTTATCATAAATCGGGCAGTGTCCCTTTAAAAACAAGAATTTCCCCACTTTCCACCAACTTAACAATTTTAGCATTGCAACAGATTTGAACTCAGCACCCCGATGACCTTAAACACCTCTCAGATCTTTTAGTGTATTTGAGTAGGGTTCAACCTTATTTGAGCTTTTAGGCTTGATGGATCCCCAGTAATGTGATTTAAGGTTGTTATGTATCGTGCTAGCGTGCTTTTGTACAAGATACGCGTGCCCGAAAAACAAAAAACAGGGAAAAAGGGTATGTTTGTCATGGATAGGCAGGATACGCGCGATACGCGTTTAGGAGGTCAAAAATGCCAAACATTGGAAAAAAGGTATCAATTTTGCAGCTGATCCAGGGAAGGGTAGGCAATTGTGGAGGTTCTGAACAAGGATGTTTCTCTTATAATTAAACACATCTTTAAAATGCTATATAAGCAAAATCGGTGCTTAAGGGTAGCATTTTAGCAAGGCGTAAATCCTCGATTAGGGTGCTTTTCAGAAAATGATGTTCGCGGATGGTTGTACAGCGGTCAATGAGAGTGCCCCCCCGGGTTGGAAGTTAGCAAGTTTCTGGAAACTTTCGCAAACTTAATCTTCCCCAGTGACAGGGGGCCTTTAGTCCACATCCTAACAATACAGCATATTTATGCACAAGGTTGTGTTGGCCTTGCTATTATTCCTTCCCTATCTTTCAAACACTGTTTCGTTAAAAATCAAAATTTATTTTTTTAGCGAAACGGTTAACTTAATATCTGCTTCTTCTCTTCTGAGCGTTGATTCCGTTAAAAATACAATGGTCTTAATCGCGCGCGATGCCGGCTCAGTCCACATCATGATAATATCCCGGGAATATAGGCATTACGTCATTTGATGCAGAAGGTTGTGTTTGCCTTGCTATTATTCCTTCTTATCTTTCAACACTGTTTCGTTAAAAATCACAATTTATTTTTAGCGAAACCGGGCTCAGTTAACTCCTCCTCATTCCGCAACGTAGTAGCTACAGCTTAACCGTTTGTTCCATTAAAAGTCATGACAATTGTCTTTGGGAAAGAGGCTCCACTCAAAAGGAATGCAACACTGGATGTCAAAGCTTGTATCTAGTAGTGGCTAATCCCTTCCTATCTTTTAACGTTGTTTCGTTAAAATCACAATTTATTTTTCCACGAAACGACTCCTTCACAGCCAAGGAATGTAACATTGGATGCCAAAGGTTGTTTTAATCAGCAAGGCTCCCTTCAATGGTCGCATTGTTTTGTCAAAAATCAAAATTATTTTTAGCGAAACGGCTAACACCTTCAAGACGGGGCAATGCTAGTAGCCCTACTCCTATCTCTTACTGTTGTTTCGCCTAAAAAAACAATGGATCTGTAGCGAAACACGCAACATTGGTTCCACGCGTAAGTTATGGCAAGGGGACAATGGCTCAAGGGGGACTGGGGGACTATGTTTCCTTTTACCACCAACAAACCCCCCCTAGCCCCCCCAAACCCCCCCCCCCCCCCCCCCTCATAAAGAAATCATCACTGCCAAAAGTTTTATTTAAATAGCTAGAATATCTTTAACATGTTTCGTTAAAAAATCACAATTTATTTTCACCGAAACCGCGCTCACTTCACAGCCAAGGTATGAACACTGGATGCCAAAAGGTTATTTTTACATAGCAAATTATCCCTTCCTATGTTTCAAACCATTGTTCGTTAAAAAACACAATTTATTTCACCGAAAACTGCTCACTTCACAGACAAGGAATGCAAATGGATGTCAAAAGGTTGTATGTATCTAGCTAGATTTCAACAATGTTTCGCTAAAAATCACAATTGATTTCACCGAAACCGGCTCCCTTCACAGCCAAGAATGCAACACTGGATGCCAAAGGTTGGTTTTACATAGCAAGTATCCCTCCTATGTTCAACATTGTTCGTTAAAAATCACAATTTATTTCACCGGAAACCGGCTAACCTCATCGCAGCAATGTTAGTAGGCCTGCTCTGTTCTTTGTAAAGTTGTTTCGCTAAAAATCACCTATTATTTTTAGCGAAACGGGCTGTCTGCCTTTGCATCCATTGCAAGTCAACACTTCTATAATACGTTTTAATGCCTATGCCCATATTTACATTGTTTCGCCTCGTTTCGCTTCGTTTCGCTATGTTTCGTTTCGTTTCGTGCGTTTCGTTTCGTTGTTCGCGAATAATAAGAAGCCCTAAAAGTGTAATATCGGGATTTTCGAGGTAAAAAAGACGCATTCAGTGTCAATGAAATTGTGAGGAGGAGTGTTACGGTAATCGAAAGCATTGTCGTTTAAAGGCTGACTCAGAGATTTGAAATATATTTTTTGTTTATTCATGAAATAGTTAAACTAGAACTAAAGATAGCCACATGGTTGATCAAATTTTAAAGAGCTGGGATGGGGGGGGGAGGGGTTTGTCAACTTAATGTACCGTCCCCCGTGAGTGCGTACAATGTCATTTCTCTATTGTTTCTACATATCTACAAGGCGTCCGGTACCTTATGCGCCCTAAAATTCGCCCAATTAGCACACTCTAAGAAAAAAAGGGTGCGAAAGAGGTCTAAAATGTCCGTCATATGGAATCCTGTAAGGTTCTTAACGAACCAAAACTAGTTCTTTAACGGCTGTATAAGCACGTTTTATGGTTCTGTTAGGTTCTTTTGGGGTTCTCAGATTTTTAAGACCATTTTTGAGGCGCTTCCATTCTTGAAGCTTCCATTAGAGGACAAAAAAGGTTATAAAGCCGTATTTTTTTCTTAGCGTGCATACATTAAAATTTGTTAGTATAGTATAATAGGTATAGGCCTATTGTTGTTTTATATGTGGTGGACACATGTGCAGAAAATCACTAATTTTTTCAGGGAGGGGCAGAGGGGGGAGATGCCCCTGCCCCATTCCCCCTTCACCTGCGCCCTCCCCCGGCTAGCCACTTGTTCGATGAGTGCGGGTCTCTACGTGGCAAAAGTAGGTACATGTATTGTTATGCCATGTATGGTAGGCTAAATCCTCGACTTCGGATTACACTAGTTTTTTGGTAATAATTACTTTTTTTTTAATTATTTTTTTCGGTAATGAGAGTATATCCTGAAAGCTTTTGTTTTCAACTGAAAATTTGTTTTAGGTGAAAACTTTGTTTTTGATTTGAAAATAGTTTATCGAGAAAAGTCTAAATATTGATTGAAAAGTTGTCATTCATAAAACCCTTTGTTCTTCAAGTTTATAATCTGCGTTGTTCAGTGATCATTTGAACACTGAGAATACAATGTACTAAATTGCTTTTGAGTTAGTGCGAGATCTTGAAAATTTAATTTGCTAAGCTTTAAAAATGATATATCTTTAATTAAACGTGGTTTAAAACTGAGGTTTTTACTTGAAACACTGAGTGTGTTTATTTGGAAAATATTTTGAGAACATGGTTTTCAACAGTCAGTCAATTACTCATCGTTAAACTCCGTTTTATCAAATGATTAAACTTTTCGAAAAAAAATACAAAATTCCTCGGAGTAGAAGTTGATGAAAATCTACGTTTTCTTATAGAATACCCTATTTTGAGGTGATAACTAGTTTTTTGGTAAAATTTATTTTGTTAAAGAAATGTGTTTTTCAAGTGATGGGTACAGATTTCAATTCCCAATTGTAAAAGTTCGGTTTTCAATTTGATCAGAAAAACTCACTTTATCAACTCAATCAGTTCTTCATTTGAATTTAAAAAAAATATATATGAGAGAGGTCCAGTGAAACTGGGAGAATTGAAAAGCACTCAAGCACGCCATTTCCACACATTAGGATAACTTTGTCAACCACCCCTTTAATGATGCTTGTGCTTGATGGACAATGGTTGGATAAATCTGTTGTATATTGATTATCCATTGGTTCAGAGCATTGTATTTACGAATCATTTCCTTGTTTCTAGAGGTGTCTGAAGTCACCAACAGAAGACAGAGTGCAAAAATTATCAAGATTCTTTTGGTTCGCGTGCAATTGTAGGCCAGTTCAATCCCCTGTGACGTTAATCGGTGACGAAAAACGCTGCACACGAATTGTGTGGGGGTCTCACCAACTCTTGGAATTATTTTGAGTTTTTCCCCAAAAACAAAAACATTTGTAGAAAAATAATTCGCGATAGATTCAGGCCCATTCCTTCAAAATAGCATTGCATGGATATCTTCTATCCCATTTCCGAAAACGGTATAGACAGTTAACAGGCAATGTTTGTAAATAGGTTAGGGCCTGGTATCTTGAAATAGGTCGGCCTGATGTTACACACTGGGCAATGTATCTGTTAGAGTTTTTAATACTATATGGGCCATAAAGCTTCGCAGTGAATGGATTCGCAGGCAAACAAAAGAAGTGACGTCGGATGTTACCTGGTCTATAGAGAGAAACGTGGTGGTCAACTTTTTCTTTAAGGGCGAAGTATTAATCGATGTGCGATTTCAAAAAGGTTTGCCTCTTTGCTGCTGCACTGTGCGTGGATGTCCCATTGAAAAAGACGCTAAATATAGACTTGGCACTCGGCACCACTTTCGGAGGTCTCCGTAAATATCCGAAATAAGATTATGAATGAAAAGTGGAAATCGTTCGCTGTGCGTGGTGGATCGCTTCGCCGATCGATGGATTTCGAGAAGTCAGATGATAAGTTTGTCATATTTGATATTTCCAAATTTACGTGTGACCAAAAGCTATGGATTTTTAAAGTTTTTAGCAGTCTTTTTCGTACGAAGTATATAGTTTTTGCAATAATATCAAGTTATGTGGAATTCTTTACATATGAAAGAATAACATATTTTTCCCGAAGTAATTTGGTGCAATGCAAAATTTCTCGCGCGAGGAAAATAAAAAGAAATGTGAAGTGGAAAAAAATCTTCGCCATTGGAATTGCGTACAACCGCCCTATACGCCTGTGATTGACAGATTTTAGGTTTTCAAGCATTTTTTTTCCCGTCTAGTGCATTTGAACGAAGTTAGCTTTCGCTTTCATAAATAAAAGATACCTAATGAGTATGAGGTGTGAAGGATGTATTACGTAATACGTATACGTATCTATTTATGAGTTCTTCGTCTTGACTGCCAGTGGTACACGAATCCCCAGTTTTTTCTTGTATTTTGCAAAGAATAGAGTTTCAAACCAAAAAGAAAGACCATTTTGAATTCATTCAAAAACTAATTAACCTTACTAGATACATGCATCAGGGGGATTTTCTAAAACTTTTGAAGTATTCTACCAATGTAAAGAGATTTAGATATTGTGAATTTTTACAAAAAAATGCTTTAAAAATCATGAAATGTACCCATTTTTTAATCATTTCCTATGCAAAATAGTTCATATTACGCAGAGATTAGATGTTATTTATATGTATGTATAAAATGCTCATATCAGGAAGATTATGCTGAAAATTTTAAGTCTGATTTGTATAGTTTTTAAGATATAATGATATGTTACATAAAGATGCTATTTTGATGCTGCCATAAGAAACATAAAGATAATTAAAAAGATTGACCTTTGACAAATGGCCTCCCAATTGCTTAAATGTACGAGTATAAAATGTGAATATCCGCAACTATAGATCCGATTTTTGAAAATTCAAATTTGAGTGCTACTGTTGACCCCCCTCTATCAAATGGTGGGTATTTAAAACTCTATATAACCAATTAAATTTCCAACTGAAAGTGCTAGTGCAGTTTATGCCTAGAATCTTTTTGTTCGTCGTGCAGGTTTATATAATTTGTGCTCTCTGCTTCAGATAACCTTTCTGGAGACTGATTCGTAGGTTATAATTCACTAAACACATGATATCAACAAATTACACTGAATGCACTGAAATGGTTTATCACTTGTGATTTATTTCATCAATGGAGTCTTTGTTAGAAATAATTACCAACTTTTTAAAAAGTGGGCAAGAGCGTCACATCACTCACAATTTGAGTCTAGTCTGTCAGCACCCCGTTACCAGAACTTGTGTTGTTATTTCTATTGTCCTTACATGGAACAACGGAGATTTTGTACGTTTACTGCGAGATGTCGCCTGGCCGTCAAAATGATGGATTATCCATGTTTGATTTTTAAGTGATTCTATGTGAAACTGAACCTCATCTCATACCTTATCTACAGAGTCCGCGGCTTATAGATACAATCAGCATGGTGGTAAAGACCATTACATTCTCACAAATAGCTCATTAGACTTCGAGAGAAATTTTCCTTTTTTATAGTTGATTGTAGTAGAATAAAGAACGAAGCTCCCAACATGGCCAATCATAGTCATTTTCTTGTCGGCCGAAGTTTTATAGTCCCAATATAAATCTATACGGTCAATAAGGCAACTGTTTAGTTGATTGGAATTGAAAGGTACAAAACGTCTTCGGGAAAAAGTCTCATATATTTAAAGGGACCAGTCTGATTATCCCGAAAAAGTCCATATTAATAATACACAGTCCTTTTGACGCGCTCCCTCCACCCGGCTGGTTTGACGGACAAAAAATTTCAAAGGTGGGTGACCCGATCATATCCAAATTTTCGTGTATGCACGTGTCACTACCAGAGCTTCTGTGCCCCCCGAATAAAAAAAATAACAGCTATAGTGGAGTAGCTGCGCTCATCTACACACTCTGTCACGAATAATACGGCTGATAGGCTGATAGATACGGCTGATATAATTAAAAATATTATTTTTAATGTAAAAAAAAAATAATGAGAGTATGTTGCCTTTAGAACAACTCATAACCCAGGCGGATATTCTGCGCTCGCTCCACCCGCTGTGCCCGGTTGATCAACTGCGCTCGCTCCGCTGGCAAAGCTTCTGCGCTTCGCTCTGCTGGTGGATCTGGTCACGACTTCTGCGGGTGGAGATCAAATACGCTCGCTCCGCTGGTGGATAGACTGCGCTCGTTCCGCTTGGCGAGCTTTTGAGCTCGCCTTTACGCTTGGAAAAAAGATTCATTTCTAGAAATTGTGGTTCTCTAAAAAGTTTTTGTAATTTCGTAAATGTTGCATTCTGAAAGCAATTATGCCTGTGAATGTTTTAAATTTTGTATTTTGGTGCTAATCGACAAAGTATATGTAGCATTTGTTTTATTTGTTAAATTTAGAATAACTTCAGAATGCAAGAAAATGATTGAAATTGTAACTTATAGATAGATACAAAAACTGTCGGTTAATGGTTTCTACATTAATAATAGCACAGTAGGTCATGGGTCTTATGATGGGACACCTTTGCGTTACAAACCCAAATTATTGTCATTTACCCTCCTTTTCACTTATTTACTATGTACTTTCAAAACTATACATCTGATACACCCATAAAAGCTATAATGTTTGGAAAGCTTATGGTTTCAAGGAATCCATGTTTATACGTAGTGTCATGCATGAAAAAGGTGATCACTAAAATATTATAGGGTGATATTATGAAAAAACATCAAATTTTCGTTCACTTTAATACTTTATTTTCGTCTGTGGTAAGGGGATCTAAAAACCGAGTACATATTATTACGAGGTTACACATAAGCTTCGATTAAAATATATAATTCTAATATTTTGATGAGCCGCCGCTGGGAATACGGGGTGCACAAAAATAAGTTACAAATTTTTTTTTTTTTGTTTTTTTAAAATTGAAGGTAATGAACCAATATTGAAATTTAGAAAATGTGAAAACCAGTAGCTACTCGATTTTCTGGGACAGGATCAATTAAGCCGGTATGCCAGATAAATGTTAACCAGAGTCTTTAAGGTATTATAGGGTGTATGTGTTGTAAATACTAATGTCAAACGTGCTATCAATGCAGAGCACTTTAAATTTCACATGTGTGTTAGTTGGAAACGTCTTGGATTAGCCCAAATCAATCATACATCACTTTAAATGTTACAGCTTGTTACTTTGAATAAGTTTGATACATACAGGGTGTCTAAATTGAGATTAAATACATAGTCATGTAACATTATGTGACAAACACAATTAACAGGATAGTGAGGTTACTCTGTGAGATAAGTACTTCACAGTTATAAAACTATTAAGGATATTTTAGACATGATCACACCATAAACTGGGGCAATGTTGTAACAATGTTAGGTCAAATTTTTTGAGCACTATATAGCACCCAATAGTGTTTAATGTTTATGATTTTACTTAACACCATTAACTCAATTAATTAATTACCATTTTGTGTAGACCTTTGCAAGATCACAGGGCTATATTCAAATATATGTGTATTAAAGTTCATTTGTTTACAATTTATGGGACACTTATTCTTATGATTTTGTTCATTTTTCATAAGCTATGAACAAAGCGGGTGCGACATTAATCAACTAAACCTATTAATTCTGGTGTTATTGTCAAGGTTTAAATACAATTTAAAATTTTAATTTTGCTTCAAAAATTTATCAGCATGCACCAAGAAAGGCAGTATTATGTTAAAAGCACGTTTTGATTAAATTAACTACATATTGCAATATGTGTCAGAATATATCCTTTTCCCATTGAGTTGGTACATACTCCCTCCACCGCCACTCCACCAGATTTACCTTCGTAAATTTGTGATTTTTTTTGATAATGACAAATATAAAAAGTAGAATAATTAGAATAATAAAAGCTTTGAAATGAGCCCTAACTTAAAACAATTGAAACGCTCAATGCTCTTGCAGCAGCTTGTTAAAAATAGAAGAGGAGGAAAAAGTAACGCATCAAAACTCTATGCGGTGTCCCAACTACCGGACAATGACAAGTAGTTGGAATAGGGAATGAATTCCTTATGCATATAGTTCTATCATCAAAACCGATATTTCTTTCCCAAGAAACCCGGATACAGGGCCGGCCCTCTCATGTCATGCATGTCAAGAGAAGAACAAACATAAACTTTACAAGAACAAGCCCCTTGTAACAGCAATAGCAGCAAATTGTTTTGAAAAACGCCCCCAATTTTCCGGATATTTTGGGATTTTGCCACAGGTGCCATTGGTATTACCTGTGAATGGTAGAGCTCAAAAACTATCTAGGTGTTCTTAAAAGAGGAATCGGAGATCTCCGTAAATAATTCAACGGCTGCTGGAAACATGAATTGCCAGGAAAAGTGCGACATGTACGCGTCTACGCTAATCCATTAGTGGTTCGGCTGTTCATTTTCGTGAGGTAGCACTATTTCCTCATGGGCGGACATAAATTTGACAATCCGGCTCCGCCATTAAATTACAATCAGGAATCCGAGTTAATTACAAAATTCGATTCTTTATGGCAAATACGCATTACCGCGCACGACCACAACTGAGCAGAAAGAATCGCCAATTTTTTAACACTGAAATGTGTTATATTGACTTTAAATATAGCGTGCACTGCGGATATGCTATGCTGCGACTCCTTACCCCGTCTCAGCCGTTCTTTGGTTCTTTGAAACGACGTGGAAAGCAAAGGGGTTTTATACTGGAAAGTTGTTTTTTGACCAAAAAATTTGCAACAGAAACATTTGTGTTTATCTGCAATTTTAAATTTTCACGAATAATGCTGCCAAAATGTCAACACAGGTTTGTCTTTTTTTTCGTTAGATGTAAAAAAGGGGTTTGTACAGGGGTCAAATTTAAAATTGGTTTGAAATTATCCAACAAGTCATAAGGATTAAAAAGGATAGTGTGCCAATCTACTGTTCATTAGTTCATGATATAGCCTCATATAAGTCTAAGGTATCCTAGGGGGTTATTCGTTCGAGAGTGCTGTCCGATTTTGACGAAACTCAGTCTCAAATTGATAGTCTGGTATATCGTACAGAAAATGCGTAGTTTTTGCATTTTGACCCTTTAGATCATAAAAATAGATGGTAGTATTAAAACCATGGGATATGTAGACCCATTGTTATATTTTGAAATGTAATCACGTGACCAAATGGTGAATATGTGCAAGTATTATATTTCGTGGTCATTTGGGTTATGTACAGTTTTGGGGACATTTGAAAAGAATCGGGAGGGTTCTGGAATGTTACCCCATGATGTCTTGAACCTTTTGACCTTTAACCTATTACCACAGATAGGGTTGGAGAAACACAGCGACATGTGCGCTGGGACGGATTCGAACCGGCGATCTCCGAATTACTAGAAACGTGCTCGTCCAAAGGAGCTATAAGACTGGGTGTATAAGGCACTAGATATCATCTATAGGTGTTAGGTCCGAAAGGTGTCCATCACTTTTCCTCGCGAATAGCATCAGAACGGTATATTTATATAACAATATATATTTGTTTTGAAGTTTTTACTACTTAGTTCTACAGGTAGACAAGGCTGAATATTGATTAACTTTCTGGAAATAGCCAACTCACAGAGTGTTGAAAAAGAAAAAACCATGCATGTGCGCTTCTTGGCCGGATTCGAACCGGCGACTCCGTATCTCAGTATTACTAGAACGGCACTCTTGCCAATTGAACTAAGCCGGCGGGTTGGTAGAAGTGCAAATTACCTTAAAAAAAAAAAACCCACCTTTTCTCCAACATCTAGTTTTCCTGTTTCCCTCCTTCTTTCTTTATCTCTCCTAGTATCCTTTTGGCAATTGGGCCGTTTCATAAGTCCTTCTACCTCTTATTATAACCGGGATTAAAATCAAGTGTCTGGTTATATGGCATGTATTGGTATCCCTCCCATCCATCACTTTGGGCTCACACCGTAACTTAGGGTGGCTACAAACTCACACGTCGGTTGACATGTGGGTTCATGACGTGTCACCGTTTTTAATGTTTGGGGAACAATGTTAACCTGTTCAAACCGTAAGACCATACTGACCCGCAGCACCGATGGTGAGTTTATGAGCCAACACTTACTACTGCTCATGAGTTGAACAATTTCATGTGTTATCAACACATCTAGAGGTGCAGAGCCATTGTTTAGGGTGGCTTCACGACCTCACACCGTCGTGACTTGTTGTTCATAGCCGTGTAACCGTGTTTAATTGTTTGGCACAATGGAAACGGTTCAAACCTGGAAGAACCCGGGCAAACCGCGAAACCGTTGGTTGAGTTCTGAAGCCAACCCTTACCTATACCCGGGTTGATGTTTGTTTTTGCATGGAAAAGGATCGTAAAATTGTCGTAAAAAGGGGAGTGCACAGGTTCGTGTACATAGACCTCGATCATGTGATTCAAAAAATTATAATAAGTCGAAGACAAGCCTTTACTGTATTATAAAAAAAAATATAACTTTCATAGAAGTACTTGTGACTGAATATTTTGAAAGAAAAAAGTCGTCTAGGGTTCAATGCACAAACTGGCAATGAATGAAATTTGGCTGAAATAATCCAAGATGGCGACCGTGAAGCCTATTGTTTTCAGGTGTCACAAAAATGTCATCAAAAGAAAATATTTGGAACAATGCATTGAATTTTTTATATGAAGGATAATTGTATAGGGATTAATTTAAGATTAAAACAATTGACGAAAGAAATTCATCTTTGGTTTTTCAAAATCTCACAACTATAGGAATATTGGTCAAAATCCAAATTGCTGAATGCAATCAATTACAGGTCCGAACCGAAGGGGGTGATAACCACCCCTTCGGTAAGCGAGGGTTAATACTTGCCATCTAATTTACAATGTCCAAATTCAGATCACGTATGCATTCTTTTCTGTTATAGGATTAAACAAACAATTTTGAAGACTAGTTCGCTCGTCGAATCGGGCACTCTGTAGTAAAGAGAAATAATTACCCAGGATGACCTTGAACAGCCTATAATCCTTGAAACTCATACGTAGAAATGGCAAAATTAATACTTTTTAAATCCCATGACCAGATGAATAAGAATTATGAGTTTTTCAAAACAATTAAACCTGTTTTACTTTTGACCCCTGTACAAAAGTTTCCCCCAAGTTTTTACATGTTCCCATTGTTGACTGATTAACAATTTAGAACTATAAACATGAAAAAAAACAAAGGTTTCTGTTGCAATTGTAGGGTCAAAAAAAAACCACCTTTCTTGCCACATCAACCATAATCCTAGTCTCCTCAACATTTTGTTACTGTCCTCCGTGTGTGGGGTGCAACCTTGGTAGTGAGAGGTTAATTTAAACATTGCACAATCCAGGTTGAGGTTAAATGTCACGACCTCAATCAGACAAACATTTACGGCCATCGTTTTAGTGTGATAGTATGAACTTACTGAAATAATACAGTAACATAATTGTGCCAAATATTCCATAAATGTATAGTTGGTGTCATTTCTTAAGTTGAAGGTCATTCACTGCGACTTTATGTTGCCGCACCCCTGGAATCGCGCGCGGCTATGTGGAATCAGAGCCATGATACGCACGCGAATAATAAAGGCGGCACGATCGAAACGCTAAAGCGAATGCAAAGTTGCGCCATGACGTCATCCCCAAACTCAAGACCGAACTAACTATAGTCATCCATGACAACAGGTGAGTTAAAGGTATCTGAAAAACAAACCCAAAAAAGATATAAAAACTAAAAAATTAAATAAAAAATTTACAATTTTAACTATACATGTCATTTAGTTTATTTATATCCAGTACATTATGGTTTGTTATGACTCAAATTGGTGAATTTGTGAAATTATGAAGATTAATAACGCGATTACTTTGGAGAAAATGGGCCAATTAATGCACGAGCCGTGAGATTTTGATGCTTTAATGTACGAGCTACTCAGGAGCGAAGTCCAGGAGCGAGATGTACATGGACAAGAAGCAAAATTCAGCGCAAGTGCACCTTGATTTGTCCCATTTTTCGAGCAAAAGTAATGCGCGGTATTAACATAATCTTACACGCCAGTAGTTTGAAATATCAGTTATCATGGAAATTAAAAACTAAAACCCTCTGAGAAATAAATCAGTCCTGCGCGACGCACACACGTTCAATCCACTCGCGATACATTCATATGTGTTAACAGCTTCATGATTTGATGCTGTATGGTAATACGCATATTGTATGAATTATAATAATTCAGCTACGTAATTTTTATGATTTCAAGTTTAAATGGACTTCTACGTTAGATTGGTATTTGTATGAATTTTCAAGGCCAATTTAAACCAATTTCATTTCGATGATGGATTATAGGCCATTACGCTCTAGAAATATCTATAAAATCAAGTTTACACAAACCAATTCGAATAATGACACTGTTATTATTTAAATAAGAACTTTACTTACACTTTAGCAAGGTAGATTCACATCTTATCGTTTCAGAATTTTAAAATACCCTCATAATTTGAATAGTAATAAGTAGTAGTAATAATTATTTTAGAAGGCCAAAAAAAAGTGTTAATTTTTAAGATTTTTTTTTGATTTTTGGTCTTTCAAAACCAAAGCGTAAGTTTTAAAATGGACACCTTATTTGTTTAAGATTGAAAGGTGGTTCTTTTAAAAATAAGTGATTCAGGTGAATGACCGATCAAGATCCAATTTTTATATGATGTATCCCTCACATGGAACATCACCCCAAATATCTGATTACAAATTTTGAGTTAAATCGGACTAGCAAGTTTGGATAGTACAAGGGCAAAATGGGCAACTTAATTGGCCCGTAGCTCAGTGTGTGCGCGGGTGCGTGCGTATTTACAATGGTATAAGAGAAAGATATGAACTTTCTATTTACCAGTTAAATTTTGGCTCAGTGGTATGAGCAAAAAACGTCTCCTAATGTGGTATACCCCCATTTATTAACACACACCACACACTACACACACACACGCTCGCGCGGCGCGCGCGCATGTGAGAAAAGATATGAACTTTCTTTATTCCAAAATCTCAATTTGATGGTCGAGGTTGACGATCGGGTCATCCACCGTAAGCTTACCTTTTTAGAATTTCTTCTTACAATAACTCAACATGATAAGTAAATAGTTTTGCAGTAGTACTACCATTACCTATACACTTGTAATTTGGCCAACACCCAAAGAAATAAAAACATATTTCTTCAAACCACATATATTGAAACCAATTGAAATGAAAGCCAATTATAGATCTAAACATGAACATAAAATTAGAACAACTATAAATTTTTCATAAATTTGTAAATTTGTCAATTAGCTGAGAGCTAAAGTCGGTCACTGAACAACGAAAAATTCACATCATAAAATTGTAAATGGACATTGCAGTGGTCGAAGACCACGAAATCAGCCGGCCGATCAAGCGTATCATTAAGGTAAGCGCCCAAGTTTCAAAACCCCACCCTAGCTTTAAACATTACCCCTAGCTACGAAAACTTAGGCCTAGTTTCGAAACCAAACATTAGCTTTTAAATCAAGCATAGTTTCAAAACCTTACTCTAGTTTGAAAACTCCAAACCTTAGCGCACACTTTAAATACAGAAATTACAAAAATACCAAACGAGTGTGATTAGGTAAACAATCCATTGTTATATTAAAATTAAATCTATCGATTTAAAATTCTAATCCATAGATTTAATTTTAAATTAACAATGGATTGGTCCATAAATACAATCTTTTGGGATTTATTTTAACTTCCTTGTAATTTAGAGGAACGAGGGCTTATAGGGAGAATGGTCCACGCCAGCGTAGAGTTTGACACAGATTTTCAAAATGCCTATTTTTCAGCTCTTAAAATTTGAATTCCTGGGCGAAAGGAAAGACACCAAACATAACCCGAAACAGACGTGATTTATTAATTGAAAAACTATTTATCGTTCATGCCTTAAGAAGCCATGTCAGGATTTATTTTTAATTTACCTATTTTTTTGCAGTTGATAACAGTGATAATCTAGCTATGTTACGCAACCCCAAATGAATAATTTATTTGATATTTTTCTGCCTAAGGAAGAAAAAATATAGAGCCGCCATACAAAACAGACATGTATCGGTACCGTGCGGAATGGTGTATTGTTGAATTCGCCAGGTGCCGGCAAATGATCTTATTTCACAAACAATTCAAGGACGACTTAAACATCCGGTAGGGAATTGCAAAGGAAACGATGAGATTAAAATAATTAAACCCATTACAAATATGAAAAGGAACATCTAACTGATTAATTCACGAGTAATATCCTAACGTCCCTAGAGAAAATCTGACGATCACCGCAAAAACAGGGCGGTGGCGTTATTTTTCTTATTAGATCTGGGGCAAGGGACCGCATTTAAATGCAGTTAAGGACATTAGGGGTATAAGACAGATCCGCAAGGAGTTTTCTCCAAGCAAATAGGGTTCTTCGCAAGATTGTTGTGCCTTCAAATCATGTTCACAGAGGGCGCAGTGCAAAGTCGTTTACGGTTAGATTTTTTCCCGAGTACAACTTGACTTAGATTTTGCTTCTTGTTTGTGTTATTACCTCAATGAAGTTTGTTATTACCTTAATTGATACTATTATCACTATAGAGTAATAACATTTGTTGAACATTGACCGCTGACGGCCTTTCATAATGTTTAAAGGTTTCTAGTAGCTTTTTTGCTGTTCGCTATTAGAAATGAAATCAAGAATTCGGATCTTTTAGGCTGACAAAGAGAATTCGAAATATAATTTTTGTGTAGTAACTGGAAATTGACCTTTTTTTTACCATTTTAGCTATTTTTTACCGAATATCTCAAAAATGCTCATAGATGGTACAAAGTATACATTTTTGGAATCCTTATGACTAGACGGACAATATGGCATACATATCAACATGATTGGAGCATTTTAAAGTGGTCCCTATTGAAAAAGTGACTACTAACTACCTAGCATTGATATAGCGGGTCAATACTAACTACCAAAGGTGTCAAACCTTTTCTGTAGTGTGGGGTGAACGATGATATTTGACCTGGGTCCATGCTCCTGCTCTAGAAGGACTTATGGTTATTGCTGACTATACAATAATAAAGAGTACATACACACAGAATGTCAGTGACCAATGTGTACACGAAAACCTCAAGCGAACAATAGAGCTAATGATATTCAACAATCAACCTAAAAGCCTTTCGGATCTTTTTCTTATCATTGTATGCACGTCCATGTACTGCCCACCACAGTTGTGAAAATATTTTTAGGTGTTATCACCTCCCCGTATTTACTTATAGAGATAGTATCTGTTCAGAAACATAAGGGCAAACAGGCCCCGCTCAGTGATTTTTAAAAATGATGGTCGCTGAATATTATTGCCTTTCTTATAAAAACAAGGTTGAAATGAATAGAATTAGGTTTTAAAGGCCAATAACTTGCGGATTTTAGGTTATAACAATTAGGTCAAGCACTGCCAAGAGCTTTTCTTTCATTTACAATTTTTGTCCTTACCTTTTCTTTCCGAAAAAATGAAACACACAGTAGAATCTCTTTTATCGCGAATGAGGAAAGAACTCACACCAATGCGGCAAGGTCATAGCGGTCGAAATCGGTTCAACTGCTGCACAATACAATGGACCAAGTAAAAAGAAGGTGGAAGTGTGCTTTCGGACGGATTGTATTGAATATCATTAGCCTCATTGGTCGTTGGAGCATGTTGAGGTTATGTAGATCCATGGTCACTGATATTCTAAAATTGAGTGGACATTTATGTAATTTTCTAAAGAATGTGTACTATTTTCATGCGGAGATGCAGCTTTTCCTGGTTAAAATAATATTATTTAATTTTAGTGCAGGAAATTAGTTATCCCCAGGTCTGTAGCACGGAAGTCTATAATTAAAAGGCTAATATTGCATCGTGTACCATAGCCTATAAAGGGAATGCAATGGAGAGGGAGACCAGACTGTTCAGCATATCTTGCCGGGGTATGAAACACTATTACGTAATAAGGGGATAGAGATAGAAAATGAGGTTGTGTAAAAGATAAAGTAAGAGGAAATAAGGATGAAAAGGTATTTATTGTGAACTTGTACTGGTTAATTAAAAAATGGGTTCAGTTGAGATTTAAAAGTTTTTGTTTGCAATTGTTGTGATAGATTAGGGAAGATCATCCGATGTTTTGCGCCGTAGACTGAATGAAGTGGAATTCAGAAGAAAGATTTTGGAGGGAAGATGGAAAGCGTGTCAGTGTTATAGTTTTGGAATTTGTCTATTGTGGTGCAGTAAATGTGAAGTTTTGAAGTTCGGAAGTAGGTGGTTGTTGTTTGAAGTCGGTTTGAAGGTGTTATGATTTTAAAGGGACACAAATGGCGTGAAAAAATATCAGACATTAATGAAATGGGGACCCTTACTGAAATCACTTCCACAAATTCCAGTCAGTGATATTTGCGAGTTCGTGATTAATGTGCTATAAACGTGCATTAAGGTTGGTTTCTGAGAGAAAAATGTTAGTGTCATCAGCAAATAGTATTATTTTTTTTAATATTAGAGGTGTTGGTGATGTCGTTATGTAAGTGATGATGAAAAGGAGGGCTCAAGGATTGCGCCTTGCGAAAGCCAACTGTGATTAAGTTTAATGCGATGATGCGATGAAGGAAAATATACTGATTTTAAGGACGTTACTTAGGTAACTCCTCCCACGGACATCGTAATGATAGAGCTTGTGAAGAAGATGTTATGGTCAAATGGTGTCGAAAGCTTCGAGAGATACAGAGGTTACCCCATGGTGTGGATTTTTTTTCAGCCCAAGGTTAAGGTTGGTGGTTAGTATTTCAAGGAGAGTGCCATGTTGTAAGTTGATGCATTTTAGCGCCTCTAAAAACTGTATTGTTCATCGACAAGCATGTTGTGGCGTGTTTAAATGTAGAAAGACGTTGTGGTACATGATTTTGTGTGGGGTACTAAGCCGAGCCCGGTGTTCCGAAGCTCTTTGGTTCCCGAAACGGGTTGTTTACGAAGAGTCGCTTGTTCTGTATGGAACATAGAGAGGTTTTTATTCCGAAAGAAGGGTCATTTGTCCGATCGGTTCCGACCTTTTGTCCGAAAGGCTGATATTCCGAAAAAAATACAAGAGGTCACATGGTTCGAAGGGTTGTTTGTATAGGTTGATTTCCGAAGGGTTTAGGTGAGTCCAGTTGTCCGTTTTTTAGTTCTGAAGGGTCGAGTTTCCTTCTACCAAATGGGCGGGTATAAAGTGTACATTAAAACCTGTAAAAGCGAAAGTTTTTAAGGAACTACGTACATGTGCAAAATGCACAAACCGTCAAAATTCGAGGGCTGACCTACTTAGCGTTACCCCCGGCAATTTGGGTGACGCGGCATATATCATCTCCCAACATGCACGACACAAAATATTTAAAGCTCGACGCCACGTACACGACATTAAGTCATACTCCAGTAACATTTAAACATACATAAAATAATCAGAATCATGAACGGGTCACTGGTCCGAATGACATTTGGTCCGAAATGTTTTTGATCCGATCTTTAATGAGTGCTCTAAGGTAGTTAGCGATTTCTTTATCTGATCTGTGATGCTGCGGCAGTTGTAATGGAATACCGAGAATGGGTCGTTGTTTGAGGTTTTTTTAAATGGAAGTTATCCAGGGCGGAGCTAGGATTTTCATATTGGGGGGGGGGGCAGGGTGTTCGCATCTCAACCGGCAGAAAATGGGTAGGGTCAAGGGGCACCGACGTAGGGCCCTGTTTGGGGGTCCAGGGGCGAAGCCCGGGGGGGTCGCGTGGGCGAAGCCCTGAAAAATTTTGGGTTTTCTTGACTTTAAAGGTCTTCGTCTTGAGGCTAATTTTTGTACGATTTTGGAAAATTTCTCGTCGCACGCTGTCCATTGAAATTTATACCTATACTTTGCCGACAGTTCGGCCTGCAAGTGCCATGACCTGAGTTTTTCAAGGAACGACGGGCTCATCTCAAACGGACGAACTCATTATTGGGGCCGCGGCCCCCCTGCCCCCCCTGGCTACGCCACTGGTCAGTCTATTTCGCAGGGCCGGCATACTGAAAGGATGCTCAAAGGAAAGTAATAGGGGCAGGAGTTATGTTGAGAGAGTGGGGGAACTTGAGGGGGGCTTTGAATGGGAAGAAAAAAGCAAAACAAGAACCAATACACCCATCGGCCATCCGGTGGCCATCCCACACACAACAATAGGAACATCATATTATTAGGCTAGGCCTACTGTGATATGCAGATAGGTGCTTTGTTTACTTAATAAACTAAATTTAAATGACCCCATACCCTCGATCAAATAAAATCACATACCCCTTATTTGTCAAGTAGAAATCAATAGGTCTAATCCCAATATTTGTACTTACACGGACAGTACACTAATAACCAAACCCTAACCTTAATTCCTAACCCTAATCTTAACATAGGTACTATAGGCCCTATAAACCACACCAACCCTAAAACATAATCCGTGTTGCAACCGGCCTAATAAATAAAGGGGACCTTTACGGGAGGCCATATGTATATCAGTTGCATATAATAAACGTAATATATTGTTTCCGAATTCGGCTTACTTGCTAAACGAACGTTTAGCAAGGGTCTATGGGGTCTCTATGCGGGTGCTTTTGGCGCTACACGATCGTATTTACGTCTAATATTGCATAAATGCTTGTTCCTACATGCCAAAGCCTGAGGGGGTAAGAGTAGAGGGGACATGGTAACGGTCTACCCCTTTCCTCCACTTATTTTCTTAAGAATTGTTCCATTAAAATCACAAAAAACGCGTAAACCGTGCTCTACACATCAACAGCAAGTTATTTTTCCCATTCCCTTCTCCTCTGCCGAATGCCACGGTACTTCGGCAGTTCTGCGAGGAGGGAACTTCGGCACCCGGGTATTCGACACCCGGGTGTTTTCGGCACACACATTCGCGAGCCACATACATAAGGGGAGTTTGCATAGAGTCCCTGCGGGACAGGACAAAATGTTTCAGATTGAAACATTTGAAAAATTTGGCCCTTGTTCCATAAACTTCAACTTCAAACTTCAATGATCTTTTATCACATTTTCGCCAAAATTTCGGTAAATGAACATCACAAATATGCCAAATAGAAAAAAGCAATACTTGAAAAACGTGGCAAATATATCTTGTGGGCAATATGTGTTGACAAGTTAGACAAGGAGGAAGCAACAAAGACAAGCTCAAAGGAAAACAACATATTTGTGTGAAGAAGAATATTTTCCAACATCTTATCAGTGTTCGGGAATATCACACATCGTACTATGTAAACCTATATAGTCAGCTGATTAATAATGATAATAATAATAATTAATTGCATTATATGGCGTTCTACAAAGAAACACAGCGCATTACAAAAGGAAGACGAAAATAATTAAGCATAAAAATACAACATTAACTAAAATGAAAAATAGGTGAGTTTAGCATATGTTGGGAAAATAGACCACAAGGAATGGCATCTTGATATTGATTGGAGCCAATTTCACAGGCGAGGAGCAGCCACCTGAAATGAAGAATCTCATCTCCCATCGGCCATCCCGGCGGCCATCCACACACACCAATTAGGGAAACATCATATATTAGGCTAGGCCTAATGCTGATAATGCAGATAGGTGCTTGTTTACTGAATAAATAATTGAACATGACCCACCCCCTCGATAAAATAAAAATTCATACATAACCCCTATTTGTCAAATAGAAAATCAATAGGTATAATTCCAAGTTGTAATCACGCACCGTACCCTAATAACCAAACCTAACCTAATTCCTACCCTAATACTTATATCCCTAGGGTCCATAGGCCTATAACACCCCACCCTAAACCTATCCGTGTTGCAACCGGCCTAGTAAATTAAAGGGGACCTTTCGAGCCATTATGTATATCATGCATATAATAACGTATACATTGTTCAGAATTCGGCTACCTGCTAAACGAACGTTAGCAAGGGGTCTTCAGGGGGTCTATGCGGTTGTTTTGGCGCTACAAGATCGCATTTCCAAATGCAAAACCTAAATTTTAAGAGTTTCATTGTAGGAATTGTCCATAAAATCACACAAAAATGCGTAAACACCGTCCTCTAAGCCATCAACAGCAAGTTATTTTCCAATCCCTCTCCTCTGCCCGAATGAACGGGTAATGCGGCAGTTCTGAGGAGAGGGAACTTCGGCAACCGGGTATTTCGGCACCCGGGTGTTTCCGCACAACACATTCGCGAGCACCATACATAAAGGGAGTTGGCATAGTCCATGCGGGACAGGACAAAATGTTTCAAGATTTTGAAAACCATTTTTGAAAAACTTTGGCCCTTGTACAATACACTAATCAAAACTCATGATCTTTTCACATTTTCGCCAAAATTTCGGTAAATGAACATCACAAATATGCCAAACTAGAAAAAAGCAAACTTGAAAACGTGCGCATATATATCTGTGGGCATATGTGTTGACAAGTAGAAAGGACGGAAAAGCAACACAAGACACAAGCTCAAAGGAAACAAACAATTATTTGGGTGAAGAAGAATATTTTCCAACTCCTTTCAGTCGGGAATATCACACATAGTACTATGTAAAAACATATAGTTAGCTGAGTACATAAGGATAATAAGATAATTAATTTGGCATTTATAGGGCGTCTACAAAGCACACAGCGCCTTGCAAAATGAAGACGAAATAAATTAACGCATAAATACAACATTAACTACATGGAAAATAGGTGAGTTGAAGCATATTTTGAAAATAGCCTACAGATATGGCATCCTGATATTGATTGGGAGCCAATTTCACAGGCGGGAGCAGCCACCTGAAATTGAAGCATCTCCATCATCCCATCGGCCATCCCGGCGGCCATCCAACATACACAATTAGGTACATATATTAGTACGCTAGGCATATGCTTGATATGCAGACAGGTGTTTGTTTACTGAATCAATAAATAACATTTGGACCCCACCCCCTCGATAAAATAATCACATAACCCTTATTTGTCAAGTTAGAAAATCCAAATAGGTCTAATCCCAATGTTGTACTCACGCACCGTACCCTAATAACCAAACCTAACATAATTCCTAATCCTAATCCTTAAACCCTAGTCATATAGGCCTAGAACCCACCCCAACCCTAAACCCCTAATCCGTTGTTGCAACGGCCTAGTAAATAAAAGGGCGGACTTCGAGCCAATATGTATATAGTGCATATAATAACGTTAAATTGTTCCGATATTCGGCTACCTTGCTAAACGAACGTTTAACAAGGGGTCTTCAGTGGGGTCTATGCGGGTGCTTTTGGCGCTACAAGATCGCATTGCTAAATGCCAAAACCTAATTTTTAATGAGTTTCATTGTAGAAGTCCATTAAAATCAAAAAAATGCGTACACGTCCTTAACCTCAACAGCACGTTATTTTCCATTCCCTTCTCTCGCCGAATGCCCCGGTACTTCGGCAATTCTGAGAGGGGGAACTTCGGCACCCGGGTTCTTTCGGCACCCGGGTGTTCGGCACAAACATTCGCGAGCACCATACATAAAGGGAGTTGGCGAGTCAATGCGAGACAGGACAAGTGCTCTGACAGCGTGATGGCAAGCATCTTGCGTTCAAAAAACGACGAATGTACCATAGATTACGAATGTGGAATAGTTTTACACAAGGCAGTACATGAGATGACATTCAAAACTAGGTTCGAGAGTAACACCAAGATTTTTTAAACAGACGACCGAGGGTCCTGATGATGGCAAGGGGGTACCATGATCTGATACCAGGGATCTCAACGATGGCATGGGATACCATGCGACCCTTTAAAACTAAATTCTAACATGATTGTTAGAATCTGTACGACATCTCCTTAAAGGATTTTGATGTTACCAAGGGGTCCGTTTGGCGGCCATCTTGGATCTAAAGAGATCAGTCACATAAAGTGGGTTGATTTAGTTGGAAAGTATCTCGAATGATTCGTCTTATCATAAAGACATCATAACATACATACTTTGCCATATTGGGATGTTCATTACAGAGATATGGGTGAAAATGTGAAAAGGTTATTGATTTTTTGATCGGTCACTGTACAGGGGCAAAACTTTCGAAATCCATGGATCTTGACAAAATTGGTGTTAAGTTGTAGCTATGAGCATATGCAATCCAGAACAGTATAATTTGCCATATCTGGGATATTTCCTGAAAAATAAACCAAAACGGAAGATCATAAATCATGGAAACTGTATATTTCTTGATTGCTCATGCTCATAAGAACATTTTGACACCATTTTTTTCAAGATTGAAACATTTTGAAAATTTGGCCCTTGTACAATAACCAATGAAAACTTCAATGATCTTTATCACATTTTCGCCCAAATTTCGGTAACTGAACATCACAAATATGCCAAACTATATATTTTTCTGATTCTTATGATGTGAGGAATCATTTTGAACCACTCTCTACGATTTATCTCTTTTAAACCAAGATGGCCGCCAAAGTTTTTTACTCGCCCTGTTTATTTCATAGATAGCTTACGATGTCCTTAATAACTTCCCTTGCCTAATAATTGATTTTGACAAAGAAAGTAGATACTATAGTAGATTTTAAATTACATGAGACTCCTAATTTGGGCGGGTATGATATGGGGTTCAGTCCCGTCCATGCAGAGACTAGGGCACTTTGTCATTGACAAAAACATGGGACCCCCATGGTACAAAACGTTCCTGTACAGAATACGGAAAACTGAGTGTATTCAGTTATATATACAATATGCTGGTAATGATTGAAGGACGCATGCCATCGTTGGTCAGGAGCAAACCGTTTTGCGCCGAAATCTCTTTAATACAAGGTTGGTCCCTTTTTGCTGACCAAATAAAAACTTAGTTGTGTTATGTGTGCATCGCGATATAAGGATACAATACATTATTTATCCAAGGACTGTGATACGAATGGAGTTTGAGTGTCAAAGTAAAGTTATGTTCAAATAACAACGTTAATGAAATACATGCTGGTGTTTGCACCTATACTGCAATTGAAACATCCATTAGTGTGAAATAATTGTAATTTTAGGTCAACATTATTTTATAAAGATAATTACTTTATTGTTGAGTACCATAAATTTTTTACCTGGGTTAAATGATGTTCAATTATTTGGAAATCTACTATAGTGAGCAGACTACTGCGCAGGAATTATAGTTTCCCTAATTGATGAGATTATGCGCTTTCAGCGATAAGCCTGAATGATCCGACCTTGAAATGGGTATAGGGGAAATGATACAACAGCACATCATCAACATAAGATTCCCTTGGATGTGAACCATCTACCCTAGTTATGTGAACTAGAGGATTATGAAGATACGTCCTATGGCGTACAAGACTATCGTTCCTTCCCTTGAAAAAGTCGTAGTCAATGTGAAGGCGGGCTTGGTATATGCACGAAAAAATAAATAAAATGGAAGTTTTATTATTTTTTTTAGATTTCTAGGGGAAGATCATTGTTATTTTACAAAGAAGTGGTAATGATTCATGTATTTAATTGCGGGAATGTTTTGAGGGAAATTTAAGCCATTCAACATTATAGAGTTTAATTTCATATAATAAGCGAGCGCGAAGCGGAAGATCTTAAGCTAACGCGTATACACGTATGAAAGCTCTTGAAAATCTATGTTCTGACAGGTTACGAAATGCCGACCCTCATTTGATCCCCCGTTGTCGTTCTGACATTAAACCTACGGAGTTATTAATCAACGGGTACCGAAACCGGGATTCGCCATTGTAAATATTGTATTTTAATGGGTAGTCCGATATTACAAGTTAGTATTTTAATTCTCCCATTCTGTTGGATATTTGTTTCTCGCAAATTTATTTTTATGTACTGTTTCTAACATTAAGGAAATATGTCAAGATTTGTGTCAAGATCAGTTTGAGTTACATTCATAAAATATCTGTACATACATAACGAATTCCCGAAAAAAATAATACAATTTGATTAAAATTAACAAAATAGAGGCATTTTAATTTGTGCTTTTTTGACATCGAAGAAAACGGTCGGATTGTTTCGCCACGGCTTCATTGATCAAAAGAGCCCCAATCGTGACGTCAAGTGATGACCAAAACATAGTTTTTACTCGAATGTATTGCTGACACTGTATATGATGGATTACTGAAAGTAATAATATAAATAGAAAAAAAGTTACAGATCATGACATATTTGTTTCATTTCGTTGTGTTTATTATTATTGATGTGGCAACACTGCGATTGATGGTCACAACGACGTAAATTATGGATGGTCATCACTTGACGTCACCATGCCTGCGATGTGGATTTGGCGGAATACGTTTTCGAGTAATCTATTGGGCGGGAAATTAAAAGGCAAAATACTCAACAAATGGGACATTTTCAACTTATTTTGATTAGATGTAATCTACGTACTTAAGCTTTCCATCCATACCAAGTTTTCCAAATATTCAGAAATCAGTGACAATTTCCTTTAAAATTCTATGATACTCTCTTAAAATGAAAGCGTGAAAAAATCACTCTTGATTTCGAGTTATGAAATTAACTCTAAGTCGAGTGCGTTTAGCTCTAAAAGAGCGAGAAAATGACAACCGACCCCTTCACTCGCGGTTAACCAAGCTCACTATCTTAACGAGTGGCCTCAAAATGCCACTCTTCTCGGAGTGAAGCCCACTCTGACCTCTTATCGACCGGATTTTATCTCTAAAAGAGTGAGAAAAATGCTCACTCTTTTTCGGAGTGAATAATACCCAATCAGAAACGTCGCCAAATCGTGTGATTATTTTCGAACAACATGGAGACGAGTTAAGTGAGACCGTCAGCAAACGGTTGAACGAAGTTGAAATAAGTGAAGAAATCATAGATTTTCTTCACGGGTGAGATATTGTATGTGTCGGTCAAAGTTATAGCATTTACAGGACAAAGTGTGGAGAACGCATTAAATGGTAATTTCTGTATTATCATTAGACATACGCGAGTCCGCGCCAGGCTCCCGGCCAGGATAGGCTTACACATGTATGAAACGCACAATCATTGCATGTCACGGGCATGCATGATTACCGGATCATTACAGTCATGCATGCCACAATCATGCATGTCTCACTGAATTCATGCCAATGAGCGCCACAATATTGCTCATGTCACGATGATATGAATTATGACCTACACAACACTATACTTACCAAACAAACAAAATTCCTGAAGAATCACAACTTATAAGAGTGACTATTCCTCTTAAAAAGGAGTTATCAGGTTCACGCTGTCCTTAGAGTCATTTTGTTCACTCTTATTTGAGTGGATCGCATCTAAAAGATGGTCACTCAGCTGGCTCTTTTTTGGAGTGAGATTTCACTCTTTTAGAGTGGTTTTCACTCTTTCGGTTTAAGAGAGTAATGTGTGCTGTTTTTAAAAAATGCTGGAATAATTAAACAACACGATATTTTAATAGCTCAAATAAAAGGTGGTATGTTCCACAATAGATGGTGCCCTTTAAATCATAATTTCTCAGGGGACGTGACGTTGCCATTGGTTTAACACGTAAAAGCGAGATCTGGACGAAAAATTATAATTTTATAGGTGTCAGGGCGGTTTGGATTACGGCAAACAAACATTTTTACAAGCTGTCATACATCGGCTCGGAAGTAGAAAAGATAAGTACGACGTAAACAGGGGGCCGGACACGATCTGCTGGATGTGGCATTGGGATTTCCAAACGGTACTTTAGGGAATTCTTGCGTGCATTTTCTATGGCCAATAGACGAATGAAAGTGATATCTGAGCGCTCGCTTACTCAGGTTCCACCGCATAATATGTACGACAAAACTTATGGTTATTCTGTATTTGGAAATCATGATCAGTATTTTCAGATTGAAAGAAGTGCTTTGAATCCTCAAGTCCATCTAATTCCGAGATATTAAACAAAAAACACGTTTAATGGTTAACCACAACATTATCACAGGATTGAAAGGAACAGGGCTTTGGCACTATGCATCTGCTTCTCTCGTCAAAAACGCACATTGTTTCCCACGTTTGCTCTCTTATCAAGTATAGAATATATTAGAAAAAATTCGGAAACAAGCATTTAAAACATACTTGCAAATAAGGAACACTTCCGCAAGCGAGTGCGCGGCCGCACACACACACATAAACAGTTACAGTTTACGACGCGCATCTCCAGCACACAAAAATATTAAAAAAATGATAAAGATAAGACTTAATTGTGACGTTACAGCCTGTCTAAAAATGGGACAATCCGAAAAAAAATAGTTAAATACCAAATTTCAAAAGAAGTCTTCTGGATGCATAGTATAAAGAACAAAGACTGTGCTTTCCAATAGTGTTCGTTTCATTTTATGTGCTTTTCATTTAGATATAATCAATTGTAGTGCGACACAATTCGATTTGTGCCACTTTAGCTGGGCAGGGTTGTGTGAGATTGGGCCATGCGTTGAAGCTCACAAAAGATTCAACTTGACAAAAGAAATAAAACACAAAGTACACAAAAGGAAGTCTAGTTCTCGACACCACCTAATAGTCAACATTATAAGTTCAATGATAAATATTGTCTTTCATAATAATAACAAAATACAAATATCTTATGGACATTTCAATAAATTGAGCCATGGAGGATTACAAAATTGGTATCTGTTACAATCATGCCCAGAAAGAATATAAATGCAACAAAAATAACACGCCAAAGCCAAGAAATGGTTTAAAAAGATTGCACGATCTTTATGCATGAAACTAATTGCTGAAGTTCAATAAAAATTTGAAGATGTAAAAAGTATAAGATGTCGCTAGGAGTTGCGTTTCATGATACCTCAAGACCATAAACTCTCTCCTCCCAGCAAGCGGAGGTGTTGTATGGTCATGATTCTATGAACAGCCAGGACGTCGATGTATTACACTTTAACTTATACGACAGAACTTATCGAAATAATTTCCACAATTTACGTAAATGTTTTCGGTCTTTAGAGTTTTATTATGAAGTTAATCCATTTTGAAGAATTTCAAATCTGTTCACATGGGAATAACTTATCTATTTAACTAATTTCCCTTTCACCGTTTTCACAAAACCACAAGTGGCACAAAATTTTGTGTTAAACAGTAAATGAGTTACTCTCGATTGAAACAGCAAATGAGAAAACCAAAAGCCTGGTCTTGTTCTTAATATGAGCCACAAAAACGATTACTGTGAATATTGAAAAAAAAGTAGGTTGCGTTGTACCATTTGTGACTGGCTGTATGTGAGATGAGATTTTAACTACTTCTGCAGAAAAAATCAAACAATCCGTTTGGTGTTGTGTTTCCCACAAGCTAATAGAGTGTGTATCGATTTGGCACAAATAACAAAACGCAAACCCAGACCTATGACGCCATCGTGAACGTTTCCCGTTTTAACCTTCTTATGGATAGGTTTGTATGCCAAATTTGCATGTTTGTAGCAGAGGCCACGATGCAATAGACATACATATTAATAAGGACACGAACAAAAAGTCAAAGTGGGCCACAATATTTATAGAAGAAGCCAGTCACAGAGACAATGTTATAACCACTAAATTCTAGATGCAAAAAATGGAAGAATCCAAAAAACAGTCATAGAGACAGTGTATAGAAACACAGAGTCACAGAAATAAAAAACACAAAGTGATGTAGTTATAGAACACCGACATCACCACCACAAAACAACCATCACCACCAACGCCAAAAATCCCCGTTACCAACAATCGTAACAATCACTCAGCCCCATCACCATCATCACCATCATCATCATCGCCCATCATCATCACCATCATCTCATCATCGATCATAATGATAATGATCATGATCATTCACCCCCCTTTCCCCCCCCCCCCCCCCCCCCCCTCCCCTTGATCATCATGATAGGATATCATTATGATTATGATGATCATTTTCATCATGATGTGGATCGGCGATGATCTGATGATTGATGAGATGATGATCTTATGTATTCGACTCTTAGAACACAGCGAATCAAACATTTGGGTTTTGACAACTGTCAAATCACATTCCCCCCCAAAAATGGCCATTTGAATAAGAAAACGGTTGTTTCTGGTTATCATTACTCCGAAGGTTAGGAACCATCAAGTCTTAACATACCGATAAAAGTCATTTCCTTGTGTTCATTTAATTACACACATTCACCAAGTAACGCCAAAACTATCAAACGCCGTTTCTCAGAACTAGCATGTATGCTGATTCGACAGTATATCGAACCCCCGCTGATTATACCAGTAACCAGAATCAAAGTTGTCCTTCCTTTGAGATACAGAAAATTATGTGGTTAATAAGGGGACTAGGCAATATTTTCGGTAAGAAAATAAATTGTTTCGCTTTTCCGCTTTGCATTAAATCCCTTCAAGGTTATCACTCGTTACAATTTCACCAGTACTTGGTATGCCATATGTTCAGTATTTTTTTCTATGGTCTTTTAGCAATCACATCGTATTACCAACCAATTGTTGCAATGAAACCATGAATGTTGCTACCGTACGTGTACAATTGGAGATCACTCTTTTAGTGTTGTTTTACGCGGGACAATGATCTTTTCCAGCCTATATGTTAGAATGAATTCACCTCATGCTTTATTTTTTTCATGTAGCTTGGCTTTAGTTTTGCTTCCATTACTAATGGATATTTCTCCGTCAATTGTTTGCAGTTGTGTGCATCTGATGAAGACCTGATGGTGGAGAGCTAATGCATTTAAACGGATCTAGTTACGCAACATCCTCTTCCAGCATTATGAAACTTCCTTTGTCTTTGATCGGCCAATAACATGTAACCCGTACAGATCACAAAGACAGGGTTGCAAATGCTCTACACTAAGATTAGGCTTCGATGTTAGGCTTATATGTGAAAGCTTATTTCAACCATGTGGTACTTACCGTACATTGATAAGACGGAAGAGACAGGAACGCCCAAACCGAACACGTGCATTGTAGTTCGCTTCTTGCTACCTTTAATATAGAAACAAGTCATGGAATTGAGATTTACTCATTGTAAAATTCGTGTAGAAGTAAATCAAATGAAACAATAACATCGGAAAGGTAATCAATGGTCTTAAAGCAAATGTAGTTAATCAATACTATTAGTTATTCCCTGTCTGTTCACGCAGTACGGCACCCAACCAATAGGTGCATCCGTATTGAGTAGAACAAACAGGGAATAACGAATTTATCATTAGTAGACATGAATATTGAAGTGAGGAAGGTCTAGAGTAGATCAGATCTAAATCTGGAATAGACAGCCAGAGTTAGATCACGTCATGGCCAAAGCACTTTTGCTTTCCCAATAAATAAAAACGGGTTCAGTAGGCATAGACCACGGCCTCTGCCTAGCTATAGGCATTAATTGGTATCGATGGTGGCCTACAAAGTACACATCAACAAACAACCTCCCTAAACTAAGTCATTGTAGATCAGCTTTCCCAATGCTAACAAGCAGTCCTAGACCAGGTGTACATGTCAGGAGGCACTGCACAGGAGTTTAATTCCGCAGAGTATGCATGACACTGCATTCTAAACTGTAGACCGGGGAAAATTGAACTCACCTCTTTGAATAGCCAAGAGCAGTAGCTTATAACCGGGAAATAGCTGATAACAAGCTGATTTTTCAGGATAGGTCCAGGAAATGTGTTTAGAATAACATACTAAAAGTCCCCAAAAATCCCCCTGGAGCTCCCTCTCCAAAATCAAGATTGCGTCCAAAATGGCGCCATTTCTATTTATATAACTTTCCAAAAAGACAAGTTGGAAATACAAACAAAGTGTCTATGTATATGTTTAGGCATAGAGATCGAATAAAGTCATTATTTTAGACTTAAAAACTCACCAAATATCATCAACGAAGATGGCGACCAAAATGGCGGCCATTTTCTGATTGTATCATAAACTTGATAATCGGACAAAGTTAGAAGCACAAATTAAGTGTATAAACATATGTGTAAGGCAAGAGAATCTATAATAGAAGCATATTTAGGGTGTCCAAAAAATCATAAGTAGCCACAACCAAGATGGCAAACTTGTTCATCTTATAATTATATGGTATCAAATGATGCAAAAATATGAGAGTTCCGGTTACGATAGTTTTCACCGTCATCTGGTGCAGCATCTTCAAATTAATGTCAATTTATGTTTTGGCACAATCTCATATATTGACATCTATAATGTCGGTGCAGTGATTGCAAGTTTGACACTAGCCAAGAGCATTAGTTATAACCTGGAAATAGCTGATACACAAGCCGAATTTTCAGGATAGGGTCCAGGAATATGAGTAGAATAACATACTAAAGTCCCCAAAAATTCCCTGGAGCTCTCTCCAAAATCCAAGATGTGTGCGTCCAAAATGGCCGCCATTTTCTATTTTATCATAACTTTCCAAAAACAAGTGTGAATACACACAGTGTCTATTATATGTTTTAAGGCACCTAATCTAATAAAGTCATTAATTTTTAGAACTTAAAAACTCACAATATCCTAAACTAGATGGCTCACCAAAATGGCGGCCATTTTCTGATTGTCTCTCCCTTGATAAGTCCGGCAAGTTAGAAGCACAAATTAAATGTCTAAACATATGTTTTAAGGCACAGAGAATCTTAAAGGCATTATTTTGACTTAAAAACTCACAAATATCCTAAACTAAGATGGAGACCAAAATGGCGGCCATTTTTGATTGTATATAACGTGATAAGTCGGCAAGTTAGAAAGTACAATAAGCGTTCTCAAAACATAGTTTTAAGGGCACAGGAAATCTATAATAGAAGATTATTGAGGGTGTCCAACATATCTAAGTAGCCCACACCCAAGTGGCAAAACTTGTTCATCTTAAATTATTATGGATCAAATGATGCAAAAATATTAGAGTTTCCGGTTACAATAGTTTTCACCGTCATTGGTGCGCATCTTCAATATTAATGTCAAGTTATGTGGCACAATCTCATTATTATTGACATCTAATAATGTCGGTTTGCAGTGATTGCAAGTTTGACCCACTTAGGCCAAGAGCATTAGTTATAACCTGGAAATAGCTGATAAAAGCTGAATTTTTCAAGATAGGTCCCAGGAAAATGAGTAGAAGAGAATAACATAATAAACCGTCCCCAAAAATACCCCCTGGAGCTCGCTCCAAAATCCAAGATTGCGTCCAAAATGGGCGCCAGTTTCTATTTTATCAAACTTTCCAAAAAGGACAAGTGTTGAAATACAAACAAAGTGCTATGATATGTTTAAGGCAAGAGAATCTAATAAAGTAATTATTTTTAGACTTAAAAACTCACAAATATCCTAAACTAAGATGGCGACCAAAATGGCGGCATTTTCTGATTGTTCATAACTTGATAAGTCGGCAATTTAGAAGCACAAATTAAAGCGTCTAAACATATGTTTTAAGGCACAGAGAAATCTATAATAGAAGCATTATTTAGGGTGTCAAAAACTCATAAGTAGCCAAACCAAGATGGCAAACTTGGTCATCTTATAATATTATGGTATGTCAAATGATCAAAAATATTAGAGTTTCCGGTTACAATACAAGAGTTTCACCTCATCTGGTGCAGCATCTTCAATATTAATGTCAATTTATGTTGGGCACAATTCATTATTATTGACATCTAATAATGTCGGTGCAGTGATTGCAAGTTTTGACCACAGCATTTACTGTACATTGAGGGTATTCAGGTTTGTATCAAAAAGAATCCAAGAAGTTTCTTGCAACGCCTACAATTCATCAGTTTGAGCAACGTGGCTGGTGTGAATGAGATGTTGGTTTGGAATTTTGCATATGTCGCCATACCCTTTTAGTTGAGGCAGAGTGCTACACCCATCCATTTTAAACCGTGGATAATGTGGAAAAATGGCTGATTCCCGTTTGTTGCGAGGGGTCGGTATTCATCTCATCAAGTGATTTAGGAATCTTGCCCCATAGGTTTGTCGGATGTCATGCAGTATCTATTGTTAATAAAGCTATCCAGTAAGTCCTTTAGGATCCTATACCTCCCATATTACATTTAACATTCTGCATTATGATTGTTTTAAAAAGGTTGTAATATATATATAGTTCGTTCTTTCGTTTAAGTCCAAAATCTCAGTTGGAAGGTCCGTCTTTAACCAGCGAATAGTTTCATCGACCAGGTTTATAAGGCTTTAATTCCAACTGGAACTTGTAGACTCGAGTCATCTAGAGTGGCTAATGTTGTGGCTCTCCAAAATGCAGTTTGAAGGAAGTGGGGGGGGCTTGTACGGCCAATGCCAGTTTGAGTCTGTTGAGAGACCCATGCTTACATATCAACGTTTTGCAGTCTTGGGATTGCTAGATGGGCTGTCACAAACTGCTTTAGGTCAAGGGTGGAGGATGACCATTGGTGCTGTGGGGCACCCTCTTGGGGGGGGGGGGTGTTGGGGGGGGGTCTGGGGGGGGGGGGGGGGGGGTGGGGGGGGGGGTGGGGGGGGCTTGACTGGTGGGGCCTTCAGACCATTGTCCACTGATCCAGAATTATCGATAGGATACTGCGACTGCAGTGTCAGGGATTGGGTTAGCAAAGTGAGGTGGGGGATTAGGCTATTTCAGGTTCATCACACTCTTGGTGAGCTTGATAATTCTGAAAGTTCCTCCTAAGTGTAGAGGAGCTATGCCGACAGAATTGCAAGATATTCTTAAAGACGTCGCAAAAAGGGCACTAAACAAGTTCATTGCATCATTCAAAAACGACATCAATCTTGTGTGTGTGGGTGGGGACTCCATATTGGTGCAGTGTATTTAAGCAGTTTTGAAGTATGCAAACAAACAGTGGATGTATGCATGTAAAGTGTCGAAAGATGCCACCACACATCAGTCCTGAGCGCTTTGTGGGAGATTGGCAAGAGGCTGCGTCTTGCAGCCTCTGCCTTGGTGTGTTGAGGTTGAAGTAAGGGGAAAAAAACTCCAGTGTGAAATTAATTAAAAATTACTAAAATCTAATAACCGCCTTCTTTGCCTAATAAAAAGATGCTCAGCAGTCTCTGAAAATGAATAAAATGTCACCCCATGTTCTTTTCCCAATACCAGTGACCAATGGATAAAATTGATAGCAGAAGGGACGATTTTTCTGGGTTTTTTTTTTGGAAAGATGTGGCCTAGCAAAACACCCATTATTCGGCAATTTTTCTCATTTATTACCAGTGGCGTAACCAGACCTTTGCAAAAGGGGGGGGAAAGGGTGCCAAGGAAACATTTTTTGAGGGGGCTAATTTGGGTCTCTCCATAGACATGTACAAAAGGTCGTTCTTTGGGGGGCAGAAGGGGGGCAAAGGGTTCGATTTGGGGGGCTCGCGCCCCCCCCTGCCCCCCCCCCCCCCCGCTGGTTACGCCATGTTTATTTACGGTGTTGTAAAATGACGGGCATTCCAAATATCTAATGTAAAATGAAGCCATAGTGAATGTTATTGCACATTCATTATTATTAGCATTCATAATACGTATAGTGTCATGCCATGTGCAATGGCTGCCAAAAGTTGCAGCTTGGGACAAGCGGCTGAAGCTGAGGCGATTCCCTGGTTTCAAGCTGCCCCCAGATAATAGGCATGTGAACCATTAGGAGTTGTTGGCCTTTCTAAATATTTTTTTAAGATTCCTGTACATTAAATCATATATTTTTGGAATTTATTTGTTATTTTAATATGATGGTTGTTTGTAAAAGTTAGGATAAAAGAGAACAAATGGTGGTCTTTTTGGTTAGCTATTAGTTTTGGGCACTCTAGAAAAGCTTTTATTTTAGATCTTTATGCCTTAAAAACTACGTTTTTTAGGACACAATTGATTTCTAATTTGCATATGAAGTTATGAATACAATTAGGAAAATGGCGGCAATTTTGGACGCCCATTCTTGATTTTGGGTACTTAAAGTTTTGAACTCTCAAAAATATGATTCATTGCATTCCTTGTGCCTTTAAAAACATATGTCCGGACACTTTATTGTATTTTCAACGTGTCTGGTTGCAAAGATACGATAAAATTGGAAAATGGCGGCCCATTTTGACCCGCACATCTTTTTGGTACTTTAAGTTTTGAACTCTCAAAATAGTGATTTTCATTGCAGTCCTTGTGCCTTAAAACAATGTTTTGACACTTTATTTGTATTTCCAACTTGTATGGTTGCAAAGATACGATACATGGAAAATGGCGGCCATTTTGACCGCCATCGTGATTTTTGGAGAGCGCTCCGGAGGATTTTCGGGGACTTTTAATACGTTATTCTACTCCTATTCCTGGACCGTATCCTGAAAATTCAGGTTGTTATGAGCTATTTCCGGGCTGTTTTAGCCTATATGATCTAATGCTCTTGGACAGTAGAAAGACTTCCTGCAATGGCAGTAGCCACCATTTATCTAAAACACAGGGGATTTCAACATTTATTATAAAGAAGAACCATAGGAATAATACTGTATTAATGTGTTTTGCATGCCCACCAAATCCACACAAAGCAGTGTGTTGCAAAAAGGGCCATATGGATTGTATTCTCAGAGGGGGATGGAGTAGCAGTCTCTTCCACAGATTTGCACAAGACATACATACAAATTTTATGTAGAAATTAAGTAGGGGTCAATAATTTGGTGTAATCATCACGTAACACGGGATATATTACGTGGTTCGCAAATTCCCTATTCCACGCAATATACAGAAATATATTCATTAGCCTCTTAACCATGAGATTCAAGTATTCATGCTCTATTAAATGATAAATTATGATTACTAATACATCTTTTGCGTATCATGGTGGGGCCAGCCAGGTATGTGGTCGGTATCACCTGGGGAGCAAAGAGTCATCTATACCAGGGCGCTACCTCCACTATGACATTACACGAAAATGTATGATGGGCATTTGAAGGGGTAGGTAAGCGAGATGGGGGTCGCACTGATTATACAGGGGTCAAAATTGAAAAGTGGTCCAAATGTTGTTTAAATTGATACCAAATGTTAGTATGAGCACAATTGGATTTAAAAAATGTACAGTTGTGCATCCCACTTACCCTTATGGAGTTAGAAGCTGAAAACCGTAATCACAAGTTAAAATAAGGTATAGTTTGGGAAAGTGTACAATGTATAGTACCAAGTTACACCCGGAATCTTGGATTTTGGTCGGGTACCATGCTTGTTCCAAAAAAGAGGGGCTAGCTGCAAATGCGGGGACTACAGCTTGGGGATCAATTCACAATAAGCCAGTTCTTGTCCGCTAGGGGTATCAAATTCAGGTGTGATTTTGACTGGTGAATGATACAAACAGGAAAAATTACATAGGACATATCAGCCCCAAAAATAATCTTCTGAGTGTGTAATTTCTCTTCAGTAGCACAGGGTCATTTTTTTGTATATGGATATTTTAACGTTTTATCTTTATTAATGTATTTAGAACAGCTCCCACAAGGGGCATAATTTCACTGCAAATTCCGGTAGGGGTATATTTCACTGAAAACTCGCAAAAACCGGTCGTTAGGGGATTGTCAATGAAAATTGGTTACTCGTTTAAATAGGGGGTCACTTTTCCGAAAACCCCCTGGAATGAACATGGTTACCCAAAAACCCCCGAGAACCCTCCCGGGTAGGGATAGTACTAATGAGGTGCGTACCTTGTTAATTTCAACAATGCAAGATGGTCCAAACTATATTTTTATTTGTTGATTAACTTACACCCATATTAGACCATTTCATGAAATTGAAGCGTTTTTTAGTATCTGTGACCACTGTACAAGCTAATTTTTTTTCTAACCGTTGCCCTATAATAAAACGCGTTTTCAGCTTAAACTCCATAAGGGGGTTAAGTCAGAGAAGCACAAACTATGTATTTTGTAGTCCTTGGAAGTGTGATGGATACAACTTTGTAATGCAATTCAACAACATGGACCACTTTTCAATTTTGACCCCGGTATAATCTTTTGCGACCCCCTTCTGCGCGTACCGCTACCCCTTCAGAATAGCCATCATACCATTTTTGTATACATCATAGTGGTAATGGACCCTGGCAATCAGTGCCTCTTGCATTGCCCCAGCCCCCACGGGGTACCATTTTATTTAGCAGCTAATCTTTAGATGCCTGGCTCATCCATTATCATGTATCTAGACAAAAGATGTATTATCCACAGCAGCAGCCGGCAAAGTCTTCCCAAAGTCCCGCTGTGCATGGATTACACCAAAATCAGGTCACGCATGCTGCCATTTCAAAACACAGAATTTACTTCGCTTTCCCAATTTCAGTTGTTTTGAAAAAACGATGACCGTGGAGGAATTTTTTGTCGAAATATGGTCCTTTTTATACCACCCGAAAAACCGTTCAACAGAAAAAACCTTATAATTATATATGCAAAATATTTTTGTTTTAAACCTTATAATTAAACCCGAATACAAATGTCCCCACAGACGCCTACTAAAAGTCTGTTGTAGAGACTGCAAAATTTTGGTTTTGGGGGTTTGCGTCGTTCGGGCTTGGATATCTCAGCCAGTTCTGCAAGCTGTGTTTAAAGGCCAGGTATTAAATGAAAGTGCAAGACCTGCAACAAAATATTTATTTCATGAAAACTTTCAAAATGGTCTTGACTTTGGACAATACTGACCGAAAAACATGCCGAGATACTTTTTGGCCAGGTGTATATGCTCTGGCGCTGGCTGAACGGTGATCGGCCCTCCCATACGAATTCAGCAGGCTTGACGAAATAAACCACAGGATAAAATTGCAGTTTTAAAAAATTAAAAAAAGTGGGGGGGGGGAGTTACTCGGGGAAAAAGGGGAGGGACATATGGGCCGCCGATATGGGTCACTTTTTCACCCCTTAATATAACAATGGGTGTTGTTTTCTCACCATGCTACTATATTGAGGGGTCATTGTTTAAGGTGATTGCTACTATATATATAAAATGGGTCCATTTTTTCAATTGTGGGTCGCAAATTTACTATGAAAAAATGGGTCAATTTTCACATTTGCGGTAAAATTCACAAGAAAAATGGGTGATATTTCCGATTTTCGGAAAAATTACTATGAAAAGGGCCGATGTTGCTAAGATTACTATGAAAATGGTGCGAAAGTTCAAAGCCAACTATAGAAATGGGTCCAAAATTCAGAATTCAATATAGAAATGGTTTTTTTTTGTTAAAATTGGTCACTTTAAATGGGTCGATTTTTTTACACGGCGGACGCACACCTGTACCCAATTTTTGGGTCGAGTACCCCCCGGCAGAATTCTAAGGGAGAGGGACATATGGAACTCTTCCCCAAGCGTTAAAAAGTGAAATTGGCCACTGGATTCAATTTTGTAAAAAACTTACCGTTATCTATTCTTTGTCGTAGAATATTGATAATATTCATTTTACGTACTGAATCTCTGATGCGATTACACTGCATTTTCAAATTCTACCATCGGTCTTAACCATTTGCTAATTCCGGTAATCAGTTAAACGCATTGCATTTCAAACTCTCGTGGTTAACTAGAAATTGAAAAAACACAGATTAAAGGCAAATAGCAAATTTCAACCGAGTATATTCTGTCGATATCGTATTATAAAATTAGACAAAAATCTTGCCACGCATTCAAATGGGCCGGTGAACATCGATAAGTTTTACATTCACGCGTAGGCCGATGTTAACGGGAGAATTTTACAAGGTAAGGTTTAAACAATGAGGGTTTCCGCCTCACAATGAGCGAGTATGCCCACTTTTGGGAATATTATGGTCCGCGTGTTATATAGTGTTACATATGCTAGCATATTTCATGGGTCCCTGCACCCCTTCAAACAAAAATTCTAATTATGATTTTTAGAAATCTCTAAGACATCTCCTTAAAGAATTGATGTTACCAAAATACAAAATTTGTCTCAAGGGCGTCCATTGACGGCCATCTTAGATCTAAAGAGTCAGTCTATAAAGCGGTCGATTTAGGTAAAATGGTATCTCAAATGATTCCGTCTCATCATAAGGAAGCAGAAAATATGTAATTTGGCATATCTGTGAGGTTTAGTTACCGAGATATGGGTGAAAATGTGAAAAAGGTAATTGAACTTTTGAAAGATCATTGTATAGGGCCACATTTTCAAAATGCTTCAATCTTGACAAAATTGGTGTCAAATGGTTGGTATCAGCATGAGCAATCTGGACATGTACAGGTTCCATGATTTAGGACCTTCCGTTTTGGTTTATTTTTACGAGTAGTCCCTAATTCCTATACAAAACAATGCCAATTTGACAAGAGGTAGATTTACACTAAATTTTACCATCTAACTAAATATCCTAGATATTGCAAACTATACTTTTATGTTTATGGATTGCTCATGTTCATACCAACAACTTAACACCAATTTTGCCAAGATCCATCCATTTTGAAAGTTTGGCCCCTGTACAATGACCAATCAAGAGTTCAATGATCCTAAAAATCATGTTAGAATTTAGTTTTTAAGGGGAGTGCATGGGAACCCATGAAATCTGCTAGACTAACAGTACACTGCAATGTCCACTGAAAACTCGATGAAGCGCAACTTTTGTTGTAGGAGTTTTGCGTCTTTTGGGCGTTTATCTCAGCCATTTTGTACGATTATTTACAAGCGAGGTAAAACCGACATGATAAAGCAAGGTTGTGGCAACAACTGACTTTGGCACAATACTGATCGAAAGACAGCCTTGATACTTGTTATGGCAAAAGTATATCCGTTACAATGCAAGGTTGTATTCCTGTGTAGGTACAAAAAGGTATTGTAAAACTAAAATGTATCCATTTTCAACAGCAAAGTTTTAATCGGCAAGAACAAATAAAACTATTGGAAAGCATAATGTACAATCTTCCCAAAGACGTGCTCCAAGTTTAGTCAATTTCGTCAATTAGTATAGGCGACGCTCCTAATATTATAAACAAAAAAACAACTTAAAAGATGGGTTTAACACTAGTGTGACCCCAAAAAGGGGGGAGGGGGGGGGGTCTAGGGACCCTCCCAATTTGTTTTTTCGCGCTGGCCCGCTTTGCGCGTGGGATGTTGCGCCGAAAATTTGTTGTAAGAGTCTGACTTTTAAATGCGCTTCTTTTCATACCCAAAATAATTAAATCGGCCCAAAGCCGTTAAATGAGTTAATTAGGATGGGGCCCATGGAACCCACCTTAGGCACTAACGGAAACTCATTGAGATATTATTAAAAAATCAAAGAACCAACCCAATTTTTTTTTTGATGATATTTGTTAAAACATACATAGAAGTAAACAATATAATAGTAACAGTAAAAATAATTACCTTTTGTGTGAAAACAAACAATTTATTGTGGATGTTGCTAAACCGGTACTGTACAAGTCTAACTGAAAATGATGGGTGTATTTTGCGACCCCCGTAAAAAATACAGGAGTCCCTAAAAACTGCAAGTTTTGTGTTAAATATATGGATTTTGGGTCTTCTAGAGAAGAGTAGATACAACAAAATAAGTTTTTTAAAAAAGTTTGATGTAAGCGCAAATTAAGGCTCATTTGAATTTCCGTCTTTTTGCCCATTTTTCGCGTGTTTTGAAACCAATGTTGCCCCTAATTGCCGCCCCCCCACAAATAACAAATTTCATTTTTTATTGCTGATTCTGGGGTTTGTATTATGACTCTCCACTGGGTTATAAATTTAGTCAAAATCCTCCGGAAAGTGATTTCCTTAGGGGGGGTCCCATGGACCCCCCCCCCCTTGGGCCCAACGGGGTGAAAACCCCTGGAGAAAACAAGGCAAATCTCAAAATTGGGAAAGGGAAGTGGGTGTCAACGAATTGAACCATATGAATATGTAGACCTCTACCACCAAAACCATTCATGAAAATATGGCAAAAACTACAGTGTTACTAGACCATCTCGTATGAAAGAGTGAAAAATCACTAATTAATGAAATATTGGTGTGTTGAAATACACAATTCAATGGTATGTATGAGAGTGAGAGAGAACGCTTTAAGGAAAACCACAGGAAGTTTGCTTAGAATCTTAATAATAGTCTATTAAGCACATGAACGTTCACAAAACTTCTTTAGGTGTCATAGTTTGTTCAAAAATAGTCTAGTTTTTATGAGTTCCCTTGTTTTTTGGCCAAAAATGGGTATTAAATTTAGGGAGGAAACCACACTGACTGGTCAGCCAGTTGAAATTTTTTTGATGACGTGACTAGACTAGAGAGGAGGAGATATGGGCCCATCTTATAATAAAAATAAAATCATGTGCGTGACTGTATATATAGAAACACCACGTTGTATATTGGTGTTTTTTTTGAAATTAAGATTCACTCGTTTAGAAGTGACATGTAAGATGTACACTGGTGTAAACGAAGTAATACTTCAGAGTTCTTGGAAGAAGAATATTGATAAATTTGGGCCAAATTTATAAAGAGACGTCTAGAATTGTCTAAATGTTTAATATGTGTCAGGAATCAGGTTTCTGGAACAAATTTTACAAGATTTAGCAAAAAAAATTATAATTTCCATTGAAAGTATGCATTGAAACGCGTAGTGATCATACATGTTGACATGAATGAAAAATACATTAAAAACAATCAGATCCCCTGCCGATGAGCAAGTATGCAAATGAGCTCATTAATATGCACCAACTAGGAATGGACACGGTGCATAAGTCTTATTATAAGCACGTACCCCCATACCAAGTTTCACAATTTGCATTGGATCTGGCAGGAATGCACCATTGTTAGTAATGAACCAATCAGAGCAAAATATGCTTCTAAACTCATTAATATGCACAAATAATGATGACAGCGCACGGATATTGCATCCACACTATCTATATACCAAAATTTCATTATATGCAAATATTGGGATCTCGCATTAGTTCACCTTTTTAGAAACGAGTCAATCAGAGCAAAAATATGCAAATGAGCTCATTAATATGCATAAATAATGACACTAGTGCAAGTGATATTACTTGATTCACCACTACCAAATACCATGCTTCCTCTTTTCAAATATGGATCTTGGTAAGAAGTTCACCTTTTTGGTAATGAGCCAATCAGAGCAAATATGCAACTAAGCTCATTAATATGCACAAATATGATTTTAACAAATGAATGGGTATACGTTGATGCACCGCTATCCACATACCAAGTTCGTTCAAATTGGAGACTTGGGATCTGGGTAGAAGTGCATTTGTTAGTAATGAGATATGGTCCTCGGCTCAAAGTCCGGACATAGGCGTAAATCCCGGGGGGGGGGGATGGGGGGGGATATATACCCCCAATATTTGATGGAGGGGGGATGGTCAATACGATCATCCCCCCCCTGTTGATTGCCCCGCCTGTTTATGCGTTTTTGACCAAAAGTAACCTCATATTTTACCATTTTAGTTTAAAAATGGTAAATTTCCGCGGGCTTTGCGCGCGCATTTTTGTCTAATTACAATTCACATTTAACGATTTAGCTTTTAACATGGCCAATTTTTAGCGCGCTTCACACTCACATGTGCTAGTAATGGAGTCTTTTCGGCCAACCCGTGTTTCATTAATTAAGATTTTCAACACCCCTTCCCCCAATGTTCAAAAAAGAAATTTACGCCACTGGTTACGGGAACACAAGGGTGTCAATTGGGCACTCGATTATTCACGTAACATTGTTCACGCTTTATTCCGTTGTCGTCTATGGTAGCCCGGACTATGATACCTGCCGGACTATGATTACTTTCACACCGGCCATGCCATCTTCTTCTGGAGGTGTTCCCATGCACTGAACCTGGCTCATTATGAACATTTGAAGACGATAACGCACTGGAGAAACATTTAGACACAGGGAGGAAAAACATGATCTGCATGTAGAGTAAGCTTATGACAGAATAAGAAAAGAAAGAATTGGGAAAAAATGTGTCAGATGCGTCAAATTGTTCAGGCACGCCACTTTCCTTAGCTCTGACCAAGTGCATAAAGTTGAAAGTGCTCCAGATAAACACTTTTGCTGAAAAAAAAGCAGGAGAATGCAAATGCGTGGCTAGAACAACTATAATTAAAATATCGCGGTCCTCGTAATGTTAGTGTTGCATGTCGTCGTAGTTTGTAAATGATAGGCCTCATATTATCTTTGAACTTGACACGTGACCTATGACCTCATAAACAAATGAGGGTTTGCAGGTAAACTCCATAAACAATGTTTGGTTACAATTTTTAAGGGGGGGGGTTTTGGGGGGGGGGGGGGGGGGGGGGGGGGGGGGGGGGGGGTTTTTTTTTTTGGGGGGGGTCTTTTGGTTTTTGGGGGGGGTGGGGGGAACTTCAACTTTCAATTAGGTCAATTTTCAGCTTACAACTTGGACTAGGGCCTAGCTGACCTTTGGACCGTGGTATGTGACTTTGACCTTGGTATGTTGACTTGGACCTCGGTATGTGACCTTTCACCTCATCAAAAAATGAGGGATCCCACATTGCACCTATGGCATAAGTTTGGTTTTTTTTTGTAAATCAATTGAAGTATGCGGATATATTACAGGCAAATGTTAATCTTTTTCAAAACAACACAGACTTACATCATACAACAGACTTCACAACAACAGTGCGACATGTTCATATGTGTCTTCCTGCCTTAAGGCAGGAACAAAAATATGATAAAAAAGGGGGGAAAACAACCAAATTTTTTTTTTTTTGGGTTGCTTATTTCTAGCATACTACACAGGGATAAAAATGTTTTTTAATCACAATTGAGTGTAAGGAAAAATAATTGCAGAAACACCATACCGATACAGTCCAACTTCAGCAAGGAAAGAGGAAAGGAAGTGTTTCTAGTTACGAATGGGGGGAGCACAATGTGATTTGATTTCTTTTAACGGTAGGGCACAGGCTGATCTTGGTGACCAAGATAAATTTAATTCGTGAAGCCACTGACCAATCAGAAACAGGCCCACAAAATCTATCCTTTTTTGGCTTAAAATCATTTTTAGAAGAAGAAAGAAAGCACGCACATTTTTGCTAAACTAGAAACACGATGAATTGATTGACATGTTTTATGATGGTGTCATTATTGAAAGTTTCTTGGGTGGAAAAGTAATCAAATGCTGAATGTGCTGAAAACTTAGGGAGGCTTAAGTAAAACTGTATGTAAATGACATGAAAAATGATCGGTGATAAACATGCAAATGTTTGTGATGACCAGATATTAGTATCGAGAAACACTGGGATTTTTTAGAGCTAGTGAGGAATGAGTTCATTTCATAGTGAGGCTTTGACCCAAACTGGACTGAAAATTGCGGATCCCCCTGCTTCCGGGTTCTTTATGGTTTTCTCGTATATAAGCTCTTAAGTGTTAAAGTCCGAAGCCAAAGTCAAGTAGGCAGGTTTAAAACCATGCATGCGCGGAGTCTTGGTTGCACCTGGAATGTGGGGTATATTCTTTTGTTCATGGATCAATCAATCGAACAAAGGAATTGCAATGCGGTACGCCGCCAGCGGTAAACCTTGCCATTGACTGCAAGGGTCGAACATTACGGCGGACCGGTTAACTACGACGTATAAATTGAAAACAGTGTTTAACAAATGTTCAGAGCTGGAAAATATCGAAGGCATTGTGGGAAAACTGGATGAGACCGTAGCGATTGCGGTCACTGCAGTCAGTGGTTCACTTTTCCGTGTCTGCGAGCACAAAGTACCAAATAAAACGGTTCAATTTTCTCGATAGGCTCTATAGGTTCAGACCCAAGTACGAACATATTCAAACAAAAATAGTAATCGGACCCTATGATGCTAACGAACCCCTGTTTTTCCCGAAGATATTTGAGATCAGTTTATTACACACATTCTCTAGACGGGACTGATAACGTAGTAGTACAAATTAGATAAATTACTTTCCGGTCGGTGGCGCACAAGACTACTCCGTGGGAAATACTTCCGGGCCGCCGTAGATCGACATCGTCGTCCAGTCATCTTTGTCTGCAGTAGGCCCGTATGATCTTACATAAGAGTTTGCCTCAAATGGGTCTATTTTCCCCCATGATCATGTTTTGAGGAGTCTAAGTGTGTGAAAATATAGGGATCCAAAACATGATAATGATAAAAATTGGATGATTTACGCCAATTATCTTGGTCTCGCTATGAGTTTAAAAGATTGGGCGAGCGCGAGAAGAAGAATTTTTTTGGCAACTCACAGCTCGGCCAATTAATTTGAGCTTAATCGATACAATTGCGCGGCATCCACCACTCAAAATATTGGAATGCCCATCCATGATGACACCATCTAAGATGGCCAAAAACAAAAAAAATCTCACTTTTATCCTCATCTTATTTAGACTTGTGTTAATTTTTGCTTTTATTGACATAATTTATTTGTCAAAAATATTCGAAATCTTATTTTTATTCTTTTTTAACCCTCGTCTACCTGAGCCATTTTTTGTATACAACCAAATACCCCGAGGGGGGGGGGGGGTGGTACACCCCCCCTGTGATTTTCGTACTGAACACCCGATTCCTGTAAATGGTTACCAAAGGATAGCTTAGAGTTCTGCTTTCCATTGGTACCAAATTAAGTACGTAACATCCCAATATGACGTCACCATTACGTCAATGTTGAGGAAAAGTACGGAAAATAGAATATAGGGTGGAAATGATATTTCGCAAGTTTAGCGACCTCAAAAACCCATTATAGATTAAAAAGATGTCATATATAAAACTAGTCATTTCCCATCAAGTAGAGTCAAGAAACAAACCGCATGAAAAATCGTTTTTCTACCTTTTTGGCGAAAAATTGCAATTTTCACTGTGGGTGTCTATGGAAATGGCAGCTTTAATGACATGCGAACTTTATGACGTCATTGTGACGTAATGCTAAGCATTTTGTGGTATTTTATTTTGGTATCAATGGAACGAGGAGGACCATATCTATCTATTGGTACCAAAATCACGTGTCTGTGATTGTTCCTGTGTTGTGTTAGGCATGTTGGTACTTCTCTTCCGGAGGGGGGGTGGTTACCCCCCCCTATCGATCACTTTGGGATCACCCTGTATATTGCCTAACCCCGTGGGGATGTTGTTTTGGATTAAAAGGAGCGGACATGTCAATTGACAATTACATTACAATAATTTGGAACCAAAAAAGGGGTTGTTTTTGGTTTAGCAGCCGGGGAAAAAAAACCTGAAGGGGGGGGGGGGTGGTAACCACCCCCCCCTTCGGTAGACGAGGGTTAAATATTTGCACCCCTCTTGAAAACAAATGTTTCGATCTAAGGAACCACAGTCATCGCGCGGTGATCGTCACGCTGCGTAAATTGCATTTGCGTACCAACGCGAAATGCACGAAGCAGTATAAACGCGCCACTTGCGCGTGTCATGTATTCGACTACACCACGTAATTGCTGCACGCACTACCATCTATTACCCAGTATGGATGGGCGAGCTTTGACCTAATCCAATTAAAAATTCTTGCTACAAGATAAACCACGCCCACTGAATAAGAATATATCATAATTATACCCTAAATTATCAAACAAAAGAAGAACATTTAGTGGAAATATACCCATTAAGCTGAATAATTTGAGCCTATTTATAAGAAGGATCTTAACATTCTAAAGAGAAATCACCCCAGGATTGCCTTAAACCATTATGCAGATATGACCGATTTTGCACGTTAGATAAGGCACACGCGGATTACTTGTGTTAACGGTTCAGATGATATAAAACATTTTTTTTGTACGGGGGGCGAGGCTGGGGAATCACAAAATGCCCCTAATCAAACATTTACAATTTGCCTGTATTACCCCCCCCCCCTCCTGTTCTGAAAGTGCTCAAGCAGGGCTCTGACAGTGCTGTTTTGCTGGTTCCGATCACGGGTTCTTCCCCATTCACTAGGTACGGGATATCGGAGATCAGCCACAAGCGCATCAATCGGCCAGGACGGCCTACTCTATTTGCCAGCACCACCTTCTCACCAGCAAAGCCTTCTCCGAGAACGTGATTCACGCGTAATCGAATGTCATGAGTATCAAATCCAATCAGATCAGAAGTGTTTTGTTACCTAACATCAAAGCATTCAATAAGAAAATAAGCTACGACTCTACAATGAAATAGAGATAAGAAACAGACGCCCTATTTAAAATGGCTGCGACCATCATG
>JAMKCH010002414.1:0-62719 GCA_023653785.1 Ophioderma brevispina
GTCCACACGGGAGGCTGAAAACCTGGAGTATCGATCAGGGTTTTGACTGTGTAGAGTGTTATCGAGGGTCTAGGGGGGTTTTATCCCCCCTAAAAAAACTTGGGAGCAGTACAAACCTCAACAATATACTCCAGAGTTTTTGGCGATGCTCATGCTGTGTGGACAAGCTTGGGGGAAGGAGCTCGGTTACCTCGCAAGGTTCTTCTTTGTTAAACAATCCTGTGTTTCACACATGCATGAAAAACCACCGCTTTTGGTATGGTGAAATACGATGTTACTTCCAATAGGAAAAGCAGGGGAGAATGGTCAGGGGATTGATTTCAGAGTTTCGGCATTGTGTGGCCAAAAAACGTGAGAGTAAAGTTAAAATTTGGATGTAATTTTACCTCTGGAGTTTGAAACCCTTGGAGTTTCGTGCCCATCTGAACATAGATATAACACTGGCTTTGGAGGAAGTGAAGAGACACTAAAGCCACAAGGACATGATTAACCGGAGACCTCTAAAACCAATAGATGGATGTTGTAGTTATCACAAATTATGCATTCCTTCCCAGTAAAGTGAGATGTCTGATGTGAGGAAGGAATCCATGTCACTCTGAAGCTTCCTCTGCCCATGCTATTTTAGTAGCAGGTGCTTAATAAAAGACATTTCAATGAACCCATGTGTGCTGACAAAGTAGCGAGATTTTGCGAGCCAGCTGATTTCCTTGGAGCCAAGATCCCGTTGTTCATCCTTCGTGAAGTTGCAACTTTCAGCGTCCGGTTGTTAACACTAAATGGGCTTATTCTGAATAAAGTGTTAGCAACTTGTGAGCCAGGTTCAACTTAATGCAGACAATTTTTATCCGAATGTAATATGTTGTGTCATTATCTAATTTATTTATTTTCGTAAAGTAATGATTCTGTTTAACATCTGAGAAGCACTTGATAACATGTATACACAAAGTTACATCCAATGAGGTCTGCCAACTTTTCTAACAGTATCTATGATTGGTTCATTTCATGATATAACCTCTGAGTAACCATCAAATTAGCTTATCATAGGGTTGATACATAATTAGCCAATCAAATTGCCTGTAGTACAGAAGAGGTTAACATGTATGCCAAGTGTGCGTTGAATAGAAAATGCGTTTCGTGTCCAGGGAGGGTGGCCAAGAATCCCAATTTTAGCTGGCGCCATTGGTTTTTTTAACACCTAAAAGCTAAATCTTGACGAAAAATCTGAATTTTTAAATGTTGTCAAGGAATTTTTCTTATTCCAAAACATTGGAGCTGAAGAACTCAACTCCACTGTGGAGCTTGAAGAATCAACTCCACTGTGCGAGCTGAAGAATCAACCCAACTGGAAGGGTTATTTCTATTTTTCTTTGGTATGAAAACAAGACGAGGTGCTTTTGGTTCATGGGAACAACCATAACTAACCCACATCAAAGCACCCAAATTGGTTTTTGGTTTTACTCTGGTATGGATGTCATTTTTTGATATTTTGGGTGGTTGCTATATTGAATGAGGCTGGCCACCATCGTCTGTTGGTCCAAAATCGCATCCAAACAAGTAGATTAGCAAATTTATCTTTTAGCTGATACAATATATTGGCACTTGCCCAATTTTGGAGGTGTTAAAAAAATGTTCGTCCTCGGTAGGGTAATGAGTCACTAAGAGCTTTGTATTTCAATAGAGAAGTAGAATGTGCCCAAATAAAAAAACCATGCAACTACCCCCACTGTTAAGTTTGGATGGCATTGTCTTTACTCTTCACATTATTGTTTGAAAGCGAGACCCAATACCAGAGTTTATATAAAAAATGATTTCCCTCCCCCTCCTGAAATAGAACGCAGTCCGATTTAATATAGATTGAGTGAAACGTCGGCAGGCAATGGGAGCCAAAGCGATGGGAAAAGTGCCAAGTTTGGCAAGCGTGCATCACCTCTCCACTTGTAGAACATCCAGCATGGCTGAAACTGACTCCTTGGAACAGGTGTGAATTGAGGAGATGCCACAGTTGCCATGACCGCACGGAACAAAAGAAGACGACTCACTGTTGAAACGCAAACTAGTAGAGACGTAAGCTGCCAAGTTTTCCTCTCAGGTTTTAGTGCACTGTGTATGTAGCTACGACCCGTGAGCATTTGGAATGATGTATTATGTGGGGGATGGCAGCCCGTGTATGTGTTGTCATGTGAGAGTGGATATTGTGTGGTAGGGAACCTTGAACCCTGCTCTATGTTGCAGTGTAATAACGGAGATGATTTATTGATGGCTGATTAGAGTGGAGGGTGTATGATGAACAAGCTGGTGTTGTGAAGGGGGGTTTGAGGGATTCATACAATTGTAGAATGTGTTGCATTGGGTTCCCTGAATGTCTCTAAAATGAAAAACCCCATGCATTACTACCAGCTATGATTGGTTATTATAAGGGTGAAATGATGATAATTAGCAAATAGAGAGATGAATAGATGTGTAAGAAAATGCTTAGATGATTCATTCCAGACAGAGGAGGAATATATCATGTATGAGTCAATCCCTCATACTGTAAGAAAAGGTGAGCCTTGGGGGAGTGTAGACTATTTGTAGTCCCTATATCGATTGTTTCAAGTAATTAGTCTAATTTAGTCCGCATTAATTGTGGATAGCATTTCAAATGAGTACTTACTGAGAGTGCAAGGATTTAAAAATGTTTTTACAACCTAGGACAGATGGTACCAGTGTACTCTTTCAAACTTGGCCCAATTGATAAATTACTTGACTAATGTATCAGAAAGAAGTCCATATGTAAAACAAGCCATGGTGGGACTATGGAGTAGTTTAGGGGAGGGGGTAAATTGGGGCAAATTTTGCGATGTGTGTATGAAACTTACAGAAAATACTTCGAAGGGATACAGGGCCAGTTCAAATTAACCCAAAAAATTTAGAAAATTTTTGCAAACTATTGAGTGTTAAGCAATAAAGGTAGGTTGTCCTTTTTAGTCACCTGCCTAAGCAGGCTAGCAAATTAAGGATCACTTATCCACGCGTTATCGTTGTTGATGATATTGTTGTCGTCTGTTGTAAAAAGGGTTAACATTTGCCTGTAATCTCTGATTCGAGGATTCAAAACCAAACTTGGAGTCATAGGTGCAACATGGGATTCCTCGTTTGTTGAGGTCAAGGTCACATACCAAGGTCAAAGGTCGCATACCAAGGTTAAAGGTCGCATACAAGGTCAATGGTCACATCCAAGGTCAAAGGTCACATACCAAGGTCAAAGGTCAATACCAAGGTCAAAGGTCACATACCAAGGTCCAAGGTCATGTGAGGTCAAGTTGTGAGATGGGCTGAAAATGTAAAATTAACATCAATTGAAAAAGTGAAGTGCAATTGAGAAACCAAACTTGGTTTATGGATATTACACGGACATTTGTTTATGGGTCAAAGGTCACATATCAACGTCAAAGGTCAATGAGGCCTATCATTCACATTACCGTGACGGCAGCGGACACTAGCGGTCCAAGGGCACACTGAATTTTTTCAAATCATTTTTGGCTTACAAGTAGTCTAAAACAGGGGGAGGTTTTTTTTTGCTGGGGTGAAGAGCAATTATGTTCATCAAACTTTATTTCCAATTACGACACAGTATGAAAACAAACCAGTGATAGGAGGAGTCGAGCAAAAGGTCAAGGGCCCAAAACAATCGCCCCCCTTTGGGGAAACATTAACACGCAAGAAACAGGCATAACTATCAAGAAACGACACAGAAAGTGTACACTTGTAACACTTGTAACACAGTTCTTGTTAGCTAGTCAATACTCTGGTTCACTGTAGTTGTCTGTCGACTCTTTTCATGCATTGTTAGTAGGGTCTCTACCAAGAAACAGGGAACAATTTTTGGGACATCAAGGTCAGTAACAGTCAAGTGTAAGTGTGTTGGCCTGGATGTTTGGTTTGTTATAGATAGCCAGGGTCACACAGAACCTGTCACACAGTCTTTCATATATATAGCAATGCCCAGTTGTAATTTTACACTAAGTAGGTACAGGTAGTGCATGCATATGATTTTGTCACACTGGAGTATTGTTACCTCTGAAATTAGAAAGTTTTATTTGTATAACTAAAATATGATTCCTTTCTCCTTTGAATGCCACTTCATCCTTTTTATGAACTATTGTGTTGTTGCTTACTAGTGTGCATTTGTGTGTGTGATTGCATGTGTTTGTGTGTGTGTGTGGTGTGAATTGGAAATTAAGGTTAATGGTAAAAAATGTGGGTAGATAAAATTAAAATGTGGTATGACAGCAAAAAATTAACTGTACAGGTGGGGGGAAGGGGGTTCTAACATTGGGATGAAGTATTGTTCTCACATTGGGAGGACGTATGGTTATGTACGCCTATAAGTCCACTAATTTTCAGGCTCTTTTTCAGTTCCAGTGACACACATTTTAGAACCATTTCATTTCCAGAGAACCTACTTTCCATGTCCAAAGCCATTATTCTACTAAATTTTTCTTCAAAAACTCCTCAAAAAGTAGCTAGAAATAGAGGAGATCGCAGCTATTTTCTGAAATTTCTGACAACCTGTTCCGGAGACACCATTTTGGGGCTCAACTAAAATTGCCCCCCCCCCGGTTTAAGGTTTATAAAAAGCCCAAAATTGAAAAAAAAAAAACCAAAGACCAAAAGTTGAAGGAGATTCTGTACTGACAAAATTTTAGAAGTACTTCAGTTTGACAGGGCCTCAGTGAAATAAACTTTTTCATGAATCGGTGGTTGACAGGTGGGAACGTTTTCCTAAAACAATGGTTGATTTGCGTAGTAATGGTGGGCTGCCAGAAGGGATGCCTTGCAAATGCAATTTAGCTTATAACATAGATCAGGGTTTAATACTCTTGACCATTCTGACCGGGGGATGTAGTTCTGCCTCTGAATTTCTGGAAATTGAAAAAATTTGGGGAGATGAAAAAATGGAAGAAAGTTCAGTTTTCTTCAAAGTGGGAATAAAGTTGGAAAACAGCAGTAATGGGTACTGTAAAGTAATTTATGGTACTAATCTCCTGGCCTGGGCCATAAACAAGCCCTTCCTATTCCTCAATGTCATCAATTTTACTTTTAATTCCCTTATATACCACCTTAATTAAGCAATAAATTGTGCTAAAATTATTTTTTTAACCTTATTATTTTTTTTTTTTTTTTTTTTTTTTAATTTAATTTAAATAAGATAAATAATTTGAAGGTAAGGACAAAATCAGTATTCCATGGTGTGTTGGAGTTGTTGGTTGATGGTGGGGGTAGTCAGGTAATTGATGGATCAGGATCCAATGGGGTGGGGTATGGGTTGGGTGATGGAGTAGTGGCATCAGCAGGGGATTCAAGTCTGTTGCCAGTAGTAGGCCACATACATTTAATTTGGAGCCAGTTTACCATATTTTGTTGATTTTTCTTTATTTCCTGAGGATTTGCATTTTTAGACAAAACAGAAATGATAAGATTTCCAGTGATCCAAAAGCATATTTTTGTTTTATAAACTAATAAATGTGAAATCAAGTATATTGCAACTGTCTTTTCTTGCCATTTAGCCAATTTGAAGAATTATGAGGGAGGAGCGGGAAACCCCTTTCAATTTATTTTTTTAAATTAAAAATGAAAAGGCATTTACATTTTAGGTTTTTGGACTACTACTGGAACACACAACTTATTTTTGTTTGGCCTTAACAATGAACAAATTTCCCTGGCTATAGGCTATTATCCTAACATCCTTTGCGGAAAAGACTACATACCTGACGATCACCGCAAAAAAGGTGGTAGCCTTATTTGTTAGATCAGGGGCAATTTCTCCCTAAAAACAAGACGGGCCCGCTCCGTGATTTTCGAAAAGTGGAAAAAATGCAGTTAGGGAGTTAGGATAGGGGGAAATTATCACTAGACATGCCATTTGTGGTTGTAGGGACTACCTCTAAGTGGTTCATTATTGTCAACTCAAACACCACAAATCTGGAGAAGCCAAAGCATCCTTGATGCTCTCGTTTTATTTAAAAATGATGTGCCATGTGGTATCACTACTCCAGCATATTGATAGGTGTCTGAAAGATTTTGACACAAAGTGTTGTAGTGAGTCCCCCTACGCCACTCTTCTACTGTTCCTCTCGAGCGCCCCGCCCCCCCCCCTTGCACTACCCTTTCTGGATTACCCCCGCTACTTACTATCTTGCCTCCCCCCTTTCCCCTCCTCTCCCCCCCTTCTTTTTTTTTTTTTGTTTGCCCCGCTCCTGTCCCCACACAAAAAAACCACGCAACACTTGTTGGAAGGCCCATTTAAGTCTTTTGAAACAAAAAGCATGTTGACTACTTATTCTTTGTTTTAGGTAAGATGGGACTGTACTACTATCCCTGAAAAGTTCATAAAAGTAGGTCAATATTTTTAAAGATATAGACCCAGAAAATCAAGTAACCTGCCAGGCACCCATTAAACAAATTGAGTCGCTATTAACTACAAATACGGCACTGTACATTTTGCGCCCAGAACAACCAATATGATCGAATGTCTAAGTCCAACCACAATTTTCCCCTTTTTTAAATTACAGGTTTACCGCAAAAAAAAGATAAACATATGAATGTTTCACCATGTAATAAACAGCTTAAAACAGCATTTTCGCATATTTTACACAGATTGGGGAAATTTGGCATTATGATCAACAAACTCGTCGTATTGTCCAAATTAAGACTGCGCTTGGATTAGAGCGAACATTCATTCATCATTGTGGGACAAAAAGTTAATCTTAACCCAAAAATTTATATGACAGACAGACAGAATGGAATATATTGATTATTGTTATGACCGTTTTATGTTGAAAATTAGGTTTTAATTTCATAAAGTTAAGAATTTAACATTATTTTCAGTAACAAGCAGTGGCAGGCCCAACGCATTATCTGTTATGTAATGTGGGAGTTTGTCTATGATTCTTGTCATAGTTTTAATCTTCTTGAAATATTTTTTATCCAACAATAAATAATGTGTTATTATTTTCAGTTTTTAAATAATAATTATATAACATGCAGTTCATTTGACCCAGCAAGAAGTTGTGTTCTGCAAGAAAATTTAGGCAAGTAAATATTGATTGCAATCAATATTGTATTTGCATTTCTTTTCTTTCATTGCCAGTCGTGTGGTTAACCAGCTACTCATTTGTAAAAGGAGTCCTCCTGAGGTACTTGATTGTTGGGATCATATTTAAAAACTATTGACTCATGTTATGAACTTTTCAGGAAATTAGCCTAACAGTTCCATCTTATCTTACAACAAAGAAAAGTAGTCACGTGCTTTTGTTCAAAAACTGATGGCGCCCTGCACCCAAGTGTTGCGTTTTTGTTGGGACACACACGGTTATTACATTACACATGCCTGGAAACCCATTATAAAAACAACACTTCTCAATTATCTACGATCTGTCGAAACTTTGGTGTATGTCCAATTACTTCCACCACTTTGGAACATCCCCCGTAACTTTCATTGAAATTTAAACAGGAACGCATTCATAATGCAGTTTATGTCTGTGCACCATGGTAACGAGACAGTATTAACCCGCATGTCACATGACCCATAGGGCTAAACCCGCTTCGGGGTGGCCCGGCGCATGTCGTCAAATAACACGGCCCATAATGCGTGTAAGGCCAAGGAGTCAGGCTAATTATGTACCACGGAAGTGGGGGGTAGCGTCAAGTGGTAGCGTGTGCCACAAGGAATTTCGGTGGTCATGTTATGTCAATTTTGCATCGATCATGTCAGGGACGCGTTTGTTTTTATTTATACTTGCGAGCTGGCTAATTATTTTCTGTTGGAAGAAGTAGATTTTCAACAATAATAAATGGATTGATTAAAGGTGTGTATAGTGCCCACACCGGGAGAGAGGAGTACAGCCCGCGCTGTTGGAGTAGATTTTCAGGTCAGTTAAAGATTGAAGGTAATGCTTCATCCAGTATCCAATACAGTAGCATATCATGGCATTGGTACCACAACCATGAAGTGTTGTAGGCCTACTTCGAGTCTTTGGTAGGCCAAAGAACAACTCGCGGAAATCATTGAAGTTGAAAAAATTTTTTGTTGATGTCCGCTACGACGTGACGGAGCTAGATAATTCACAAACTGGATCTCTATAAAAAACATCAGATTGGCGATACATCGTCATCTGAAGAGGTGACGGTATGTGTAGACAGGGGAGTGTTATTTCGACCTAGAGAGCCAATATTGGCCCAGTCATGAACTGCCAAGCTAAAGTTTAAAATGAACTGTGTTGTTTATAGTAATATAGGAACACAGATCTCAAAAAATAATATGAGTAAAATTAGATTCTTGTTTTCGCCCAATACCCAAATGTATTGGTATCGCTATGAGTGAAAAAATATTGGGCTTGAATGCGTCTCGCACCAATTATTTTTTTCAACTCATAGCTTCTTGACAATAAAATTTTGGGTATTGGACTTAAAGAATCCAAATTTTATACCTTAATGGATCCCATTGTTTTTTTTTTACTCTAGAAGCAAAAATGCAGTAGTTCTTTGTTGCTTAAGGGAGAAAAAAGGAATAATGAAAATTGGGAAAGATCCAAAAGATAATTGTGTATCTCCTTTAATAGGCCCAGCAGAGAGTCTCTCCATGGGACTGGTGAACTCTTGTTAGGGTATATACTTAGATGTGGCGAGTGGACGATCAATTTAATTTTTTGTTGACTTTTTTAAGGAAAGGACAACTGTTGTTTTAGGAAATCTGCATTGATTAAGGAAGGGCAATTTGCTTAGCTTGTGGTTGGAATACGTGACGGCTATGTGGGCTAGAAGAGGACCAACCATTGAGGATGTGTTTTCTGAATAGATAACCCTATTCTAAGTTATTCGGTATATGTGGGCTAATTTTCCTCATTGCAGGAGTTCAAGTCTTTTCGTATAATGGACGTTGGTTCAAGGGACTTTCCATAAAAACAACATTGTTCAGTTTTATTGTTACAACATGTTGTCTTAACAAGGTTGTATAAGTTTTGAACATTTTTTTAAACAACTCATAAATCTCTAACCAACTGTTGTTTACCCTGGTCAACCTTATTTAAAAATCAAATTAAAAACAAAATGTTTTAAAATTAACATGATGCTTGGAACTTTTTCTTGAAATTTCTGACACACATGGTTAATTTTTAAACAAGGCTGATTAATTTTATTCGATCAGTGAAACTTTAAGAGTCTAGTTATAATCAAAGGTTCTACATATTATAATATATATTAATTGTACAAGGTACCATGGATGTGAAAAAAATAAAGGCGGACAACAAAAAGGGATTATGGGGAGGATCCACGTTTTTGTAATAATAATAATAATACTTGCTTTTGGGGTCACATTAATATGTGTGAAAATACTCTTAGAAACAAACTAAGCCCTTGCAGAAACACAGCTTAGCACACTACGTCAAAAAAACCTTCACACTGGTTCTAAGAACTCCCAATTTAGTACATGCCAGGAAGGGACGTGGCCGAGTTCAGGATTGAGATCGCACAAGATGTATTTCCCAGCCGGGATCTTTTGAACTTAATAAACGCTGGCCTTTTTGCAATATCGTTTTAGCCCAAAAGGGGTGTTGGTAGGTCAAACGAATGGCACAGAAGAAGGTTCTCTGTGTGTCATCTCGATCCCTATTATTCCATCCTGCTTTTTTATCTTGAGAGGTGTTTGTAACATGGCTTGGAGAAAGAATTCTACAAATAAATAGACAATTTTGAACCACAGCTTTCCTTGCTTGCCAGTGTAGTTGGTTTTCTTAATGCCTTTCTCTGTTTTTTAAATGAGTTATGACAGTTTCAATGTAGATGATGTGAATGAAAATGCATGGCCTGGTAGGTTAGGTAGGTTCAGAGAGAGAATGGCAAGATAAGGCTTAAGTGATCTTTCTTTTTTAGCCGTAATGTGCAGTGGCATAGCCGGCATTTTGTTATTCCTGTCGGATTGCAATAGTCATTTGTTGATATTGTAAATGTGTGGGTTCGTGTGCTGCCTAGGCAAGTGAGTGAATTAGGTTTCAACACATATCAGTCAGTTTAAGAGATAGCTTCATCTAAATGACAGTATATATAAAGCCCAGGGAAGTTGATTTCCCATTCTCCATCAACTGCCCCCATTGGGTTTTAGATTTTTAAGTTATTAGCAAAATTGGCCTTATTGTTTTAAAGGGCCATGGCGCGATTGTAATAACCTCGTCCCCAGAAGTAGTCAATATTTTGGTATCTGACGAAAGCTACTATTTTTCTCATTACCCTGTGAAATCTTAGGGCTAAATGATGTTTGGTTTGGATGTTATAAGTGAAAATGTGCCCCATTTTGGTCGACCAATATTAATTTTAAAGAGTACGCCTCCAGGGCTGACAATCATGTTTTTAGCTCTCACATCAAAACGGATTGAAATATCATTGCAAAAGATTATATATTGGGTTTGGGGGTCAAAATCATCCTATCAAGATGAAAACCTTACATAATTTAATTGGGCTACCCCCTTTAAGTACTTTAATTAAATTGGGCCACCCCTTTAGTACTTTATTTTCTAAAATACTGGAAGAAATATATTAAAATTCTGCTCAGTTAAGAGAGATGTGGAGTAAAACAGGAACAAAGCCATCACTTTAGTAAAATCTTGGTCAAAGTTTAGTATAATTGTTAAAAATGGATGTTATTTTACAGAATAATTAAGGGTAACGATATGGTAAAATTTATGGGTAAATTTTATTTATATAAACCAAAGAAATAAAAAATTAAACACAGTGGCCTATGGGGAACTGAGATATCATATTTGGCTCATCACATCAAAACACCATCAGATCAACTAACATTTGGAAATAACCTTTTGCCTAAGGATATTAGTGAAGCATTAACATAGAGCCTAACTAAATCTCCCAAAACTCACTGTGTTCATTGAGAAAAAGAAAGTGGAGATGACGTCATCAAACCAAGACTCATATGGGCACGAAATCGATGGACGGGCCAGCGACACCACCGTAGCATGCTATCCCGGGTATGGGGCTGGGGACCGAAGGGCCCTGGGTTCGAATCCCACCCAATTTGCGCCTTTGCTTGTTTCCCCTCTGCCTCCACTCCTTAAGTTCCACCTGGGAGATAGGCTAGAAAACTAGTCAGGGTTAGGTTAAACAAAAAGAGAGATGCTAGGATCACAAAATGCACCTTTAAGTTTTGTATTCTCAATTGTTGCTGATTGTCTCAGTGAAATCATGTAATCCAAGCTATATGTGAATACTGTGTTTTAAATAATTAAAACTTTTGAAAGTACTAGAAGCATTGTATTAACTATAGGTAATAATGCCATGCATGGCATGAAATTAATAAGCTGTAGAAAGGGGGTGTTTTTTTTATGTGTTCCAAACACTTACTGTTATTCAATATTTTAGCAACCATATCTCACACTGTCTTCCCTATAAGAAAATTCCCCTTTGCATACGTGTGTCTTTCTCATTACACATTTGCGTGTACATATGTGGCAAAAACCACCCCGGGACATAGCATCTTTCCGCACATCGATAAACCTATCCCTATTTTGGTGTGATTTGTATGTAAGGAGAACGTAGTATTCCATGTGTCCCCATTTGCAAACAAGGACAGGTGATCCCAGTGTAGGGAAAATGGCAGGTGCTTGGCACTAGAGGTTTTTGAAAGTGCGCGGTTCCATTTGTTTTAAGACACAATCCAGGGTGATTGAACTTTGCCATAGAAGATGGTGCTGTATGTGTCTTCTGAAATAATAGCGCAAAATTCAGAACCATTTAAACTCAAGGATGTAATTGAACTTTACAGAAGGGGGTGCTATTGAGTACTCACTAGAGATGCCTCAACATCAATATATAATGTCATTTAAGTCGTGGACACCCGGGGTTGGGCAGCATTGATGTTAAGATGTTAAGGACTTAGTTCATCATTGGGGAACTAAACAATTTAGCCAACCTGCCATGTTGAGCAGACAGCGTTATGGATATAGATAAAGATAGTCACATCAGACCATTTGAACAGATTCGGAGGTGGGTAGCAGCAGCTTCACCGCCTGAAACTTTGCCACTATACTGTCCAGCTCGAAGTATGAAGTAGCGACACGGGCGTATACATTGTACCAAATTTTAGCGCTCGTAGGCAAAGCACAAGCGTACCACAACTGAAAGGCGGCACATGATACGTCGCTACTTCAGACAAGACAAAGTATAGGTACTCATGCATTTACAAGTGAACCTTATCAGCTATGGATAGCACTATTGCAGAATCAATAGCGAGGGGGTTGGTGAAGTGGCTCATCCACTCGATTTTTCACCAATGCATACGGGTTCGAGTCAGTGTCATATGTGAATTTGGTTGCCGATCCTTACATCCTCGCAGGTTTTTTTGAGACTTGTTCCTCCTGCATCTAAAATTAGAATTCTTTCCATAAAGCCTTCCATTCGTTCTGGATTTATTTGTTGTGTGGTAGCAGCATAAGGCACTCCACAAACATGCCGTCCTGAGCACTTTGGTGGATTTGGTCGCGCATTATAGAATTAAATATTATTTTTATAATCACTATTTTACATAACCTTGAGTCATTACATGGAATTGAATTTGCATCATGGTGCTAATGCAGCATGCCAGAGATGCTGATGAAAGCATTAAAATCTTCAGGGCTTGCTATTGAAACGTCACCAGAGGTACAAGCAGAGATGGCAATCAAATCTAGCATAAATGGCATAATAGAGTTGGCCATTTTGGATAATTCAAAAGGGCAGTCCAAAGTTACCATCTGAACTCTGCCCGCGTAGATGGTGTTATAACTCATTGTGGGTTTAAAAGGGGTTGTTGTATCACATGACCAAAGATATTCCTACTCTTGAAGGTGAAATAATCGGACTATATCTGGATGACCTGTTACAAGTCTGTTTAGCATGCAATTTGTACGGTTCTAGCCAGCCTATAGCCTCAATTGCCTCAATATAGTTTGAGCTTTATGTTTGTCAGAATTCTCATCATGGGATCAATGCAATCAATAAATCATTTATTTGTCCATCAACATTATTTTACATACGAAATATGACAATATATAGAGACCAGTAATATGCATTTTTAAAACATACTACAAGCATGAAATATCTGTACATAAATAAACTCGACTGGATGAGGACATTGACAAAACGCAGAGCGTGAAACGCAATGCCCTCGGTTAGACAAAATAAAAATATTATCCAAATTTATGTCAGGAAGGATAATAAATATGGAACCTACATACCCATAAATTACAGGGAATGTCAATACAAGGTTAAAATACATAACCATGTTAGAAGGTAATAAGGAGGCAATTTGTAACTAGAGGTGGGCAATTCCAAGAAACAAAGGTCATCCTGGTACCCAAAAGTTAAATTCATGCCAGAACAAAACTGGGGTCTAAAGAGAGCGATGCACCAAACTTTGAGAATATGATCCTCAAATTTCATTTTTTTTGACATTACGGTAAAAAAAAAATAGGAGTTTTTTTCCCCATTTTGTTAAAAATTGTGATTAAGAACTGGAAGAAAAAGAAAGAAGATCATCATAAAGACTTTAAGTAGATATTAATAATGTCATATTTAGTTGATTAGACAAAATGAGGTGCTTGATAGGGAAAAAAGTGATATTAGAGATTAACCCGATCCAGGGTTTCCCCTGCCGATCGCATGGCCGATATTTGTTTGTAGTATCGGCCGATCACGATACGATCCAACGATTGGGCCCAAGTATATTGAAGATAGCACCGAGTAAAATTTTTAAACTTGGGAATTGGCACCCATGATTATAATCAAAATCTGTACACCCCTGTTCACGGTAAGTTTGAAGGTCCCCTGTGGAATGTATAGAACCGTTCATGGAATTGGCAATTGAACCCATTACTAGTGAGCCCCAAACTAGCACAAAGTGTACAATCTGCCACAGAGTGGTATTGCTTGACATTGATAAATAGTGGGACTGTGTATAAGTTTATTCACCCAATATTGTATTAAATTGAATTTGGCTACTAAAAATCAAACACTTGGGATGGTATACCTCATGTACCTGTATGCCAAAATGTCCTTGAAAATAATCTGTAGGTTGTAACTATGAGAGATTTCCAACAATAACATTTCTTTATGATTTCTTTACGGATAAAACACAAAAATACAGGTGGCCCAGAATTTTATAGTCTAGTGCTATGCATGCTTGTAGTGGTCTGTGGATTTTCGACTTGAGTGACAACTACTCATCCACTGGTCTACTCAAGTGTAAACAGAATAATAGGCTTGTGCTAAATTTATCAGTTGGGACCTTCACAGTTAGAGTGAACAGGGTTACAGTCCACCATTTGATTTATGTTGGATGAGGAAATTTTGGAAGAAAGGTTACCTTTTTAGCAATTCTTGTCTCAGGTTTCAATTCAAATTGGAAAAATACCCATTATACTTCCATCCCATTCATTCATTTAGTACATCGGCTGAGAAATGGCAGCTCTGACCATTTGGCGATACGATTTCGTCGTTTGCAAAAATAGGCCACCGATCCGATGTCCGATAAAATATCGGTTAATCTCTAAGTGATATCAACATTTATTTTTTTTTTGTTTGGAGAGCTTGTTACACTCAGTGACTCTCAAAAAACGGGAGATTTTCTGTCATTCCGTTACCAAAATGCTTGTCTGCTTAATGGTTCGTAGTTTAATAACAAAAGATTTTTTTCAAAACTCATGTGTTGATTTTGTATTTAAGAAAAGACTCTAAGGATGACAGGTTTACATTAAAATAATATTGCCTCATAAAAATTCAAAGAGTTTCTGCAAATGTATGTGAGGTGTAAAAACCCTAGGTCCATTGTTACCGTCATTCCGTTACCAGCATAATTAATATGACATATTCCAAAACCAAAAAAATTTTTTTGAAACAAACTAAAGTACACATGGAAGGTTTGGGTAACTGGCAGAGTTTAGTTTTATTGTTTGCCTAACGATTCAAAATATGTGTAGTATACCACCTCTGAAAGTTGCAAAAAGTGAGTCCAAACGTCATTCCGTTACCGTGGAATTGCCAAGGGGCAGTCACTTCCATCACCCATGTACTAGTAGTTTATGCATTGAAACTTTGCAATATGGATGTAATATAATAGTATAACCTACCGGTACCGCAGTCTAAGCTTTAAGAAAAGAACCCGTGCTAACAGGTGTAGGCAACTAAACTTTGCCTAGAGAACTAATACTATTTGACAATTTGAAGCAAAAATTCACCGATTAAGATAAGGAGATTGGCTTTTCCTGGCAAGACAGGAGGATATGACTTGTGGGTGCCCGAGCTGTTGAATGCCAGCATGGGATGTTTGTAGGAAATCAGAGAGACATTGGTTTCACCTAAGGATCCCAATGCCCTGGATTAAACTTTTTCACATGGCTAATTCTTATCTGCCTTTCATCTTAGAAACCTTGCTTTTCTAAGCCTGATGCTCATCTCCACAGATGCCTTAACTGTGAAGGTGCTCCAGTTTTTGAGGTCAAAGTATTTTTTCTTGTGAGAGAGAGGAAGAGAGAGAGATAGAGAGAGCGAGGAAGAGAGATATGATGTAATATTCAAAAATATGAAAATTAATATAACCTGTGGATAGTTTGGTTCACTTTTTGTGACAATATTTAAAAGGCTTATATACGAGGCAACAACTTCTCCCTGTACCTTTAATAGAAATGTGAAATCCACACACCTTTTGATATTGTAACGTATAAGCTGCATGATAAGCGTGAATGTTGTAAGCACAAACTGTGTGGAATAAAGTAAGGCAGGAATGGCAAATTGAGTTCAGAGATTGGAACATTTGGAAAACACACTGGAAATATTAGCTTGCGAGTTGCCCTTACACGAACTCAACTACAATGTCAAACTTAAAAAAGCTACACATCAACCATGTAAAGCATTTGGTAAGATTTTTACACTTTTATAAGCTGCTAATAGATAAGAAGAAGAGGGGGTAAAACAGAACTCGTAACCTGTACTATGCCCTGTTCAAATTTTATTAAAATAGTATGTCAGCCCTGTGAAATACCAGGTGGTTTGAGAACTCATCAGTGGCAGCTGAACAAAATGAAATCCTTGGCTAGATCTGCATGTTGTCTATTAAATGTCAACAGCTACAGTGTGCATATAGCCACTTAGTTTTGTAGGACATGCTTGGAAATACGCTTTGAAGCTTGAAGTACAGGTATACAAATAGGAAAGACACGCACCTCATGAGTAGTTAGTGTGTTTGGTAATAAGATGGACAGATAGATATATACACAATCTAGACCGATAATGGCGCCATTTTGTTTGTCAGGTTGTTGGAGAGAAAGTAAACAGTTTTCCAGTCGTCCTGGAATTCCTATCTCGTCCATACAAAAATGGTGGTCACTATGCAAAATATGATGCAAGGCCCACAATATATTGATGAGACTAATCACATTTATGAAAGCTTCTGTTGTAAATTGGTTTGTTTGCAAAACTGTTTGAAACTGCAAACTAGTACCTTGTGACATGAAATTTATCTTACAAAAATGTAGAGGAATATCAACAAAAAAAAAGAATTGAGACTCATGTCAAGAATAATGGTGGATTTTTTTATAATAACATAGTTGCTGCCTGCCAAGTGTTACCATATCATGTCCCTATGACTTTGACCTGCTCTGTCAACATGTTTTATCAAAGGTAATTTCTATCTTACAGTGGAACAGACTAGGCCAGCGTTAATATCTATCTATAGCGGCATATATTTTGAGGTAGCATTTTAAATTAATGTTATATATAGATAATGGATCATGACATTTTTTCCTTTTTAATGCTAGATTGTCCGCTAGGGTGCTTTCTGTAGCAGGAGGGTATATTCCAACCCCTAACACACCTCTATCTTTGAGTGTGGTTAGTAGGAATGTTTTAAATATTCCCAATGAATTTTGGGATTTTAATTAAGTTTATTATAGGTCAAATTTCAAAGATTCAAAATGCAAATTTCAACTAAATACAAAACACCGTACTAAAGTAAAATTCGGTGACTTATCGAAAAATGGTGGCGCTATTACCTATATGCCTGCTAATAAGTCTATGGGGCATTTTTTGTACACATGTCACCCCCTGGTGGACTAAATTCACTTATACCATGTCTAACGCTTAGACCCGGTCTAACTCTTTTGTTGCATGCGGACCTATGTGTTTGAATAGATGCATTTGCAAATGAGTAGGTAAGAATGTTATACTGGGTTTAACCCTGCATTGCAGGCGTAGAACAATAACAATCACTGTGTGTGATGACTTCGCACTCCTAGATACAACTGGATGCTTAATATAACAAGCAATATCATCCTAATCTCAGACATCCCTACCCGAGAAGAGAAAACCAGAATCCGATGATTGCATCTTCCTATCAGAACTAATGAGACCCAATACTCCCTGGCTTTATTAAATCGGACAGACCCCAATGCTGTATCGACCTTACTCTGTGTTAATTTAACAGAAACAAATCTCCTAATGAGCTCTCCTTTAGTGACCCAAAAGCTCTGACTGCAAAATTATACCTGGCTAAACTTTAATTGAAAAAAAAACTGTGTCAAGAATTTGTAAATTAATTTGTCTCGTAATGAGTTCACCATGAGCTTATCTCACCGACAACTGGCATACAGACTGACACAGATTGAGACCAGTCGTAAATATTGACCATGTAAATTGCATTCTCATTGATTTACACAAACGGCATTCCAAAGTCAGATCGATTGCGGCGGACCATCTTTACCATTGGATAGTAATTGCAGTAGTTTGGATTGGCCTCAGGGCTCAAATGATAAATGTAATGCTTTACCCAGGCCCAGGATACTGTGATAATTAAAAGTAAAACCCTGGACTATTCCAATGCAATAATATGTTGTGTGGTATGAGTAAACAAATGTAGCTACAACCAAGTGATTGTCTGTATGTGCGCGTGTATATACAACAATTTTTTGATCTTGTGGTGAAAGTTTAAAAGGCAAACCGCAGCTGCCATAGGCTGCATTGGGTTTAAATTGTTGGAGGGGTTGATGAGACTAGAGTTTTTTTTTAAAGGATAGCTACGAGCAAACACAGTTGGTTGGCTGTCAAGCATTTCTGGTGCCAATTTGGTGTGCATGTGTGTAAAATTCAATGTTTGATGCTGTAATGGGATTTGTTTCGCGATCAGAATTTTTTCGCGAATGGACAAAACAAGACATTTTTGTGTTGTGATAAATTCGAACTGAACTACAGTTGGCCCTCACCGTGCTTTACATTTAATATGCTGTTGAGACATTTTCACGAGGGGTGTTATGTTTTTGCGGTTGAAGTCTATTCCATACAAAATTCAACGAAAATTAAACCCTGTGAAAATTTCTTGTTTAATTAATTGCCAAGCAACCATATTGTGGTACATAATATGCACTTTTCTTCTAAAAGCCAGCTCTGCGTGATTTGGCACTCTGACGTTGAAGCTTCACTGATTATTAACATCATTCTTGAATTGGAGTTTCTGTGTGCAAGTATTTAGTACCAGTTGTTGGCTCTTTCAAATGCTACAATTTGGGGGGATTACTGGAAATCGGGGACTCCCAGTAAGTGAGTAAAAGAAGAGTTTTTAAAGGGGGATGACCTGATTTAAGTCTATAAATTTTTCATCTTGATAGAAGGGCCATTCACCTCAAACCCCCATTCTGTAAAGTTTCACGCCGAATTCAGTCGGTTTTAAGTGAGAGCCTAAAATGTGATTGTGTAATCCCCGTAGAGTACTGGTAAATCAATATGGTCGACCATGCAAATGGGGCATATTTTCGGCTTATTTATAAACATCCAAACCAAAATTACTTAGCACTAAGATTTCACAGGGAAATGGAAAAATAGTAGATTTATTTGATACCAAAATTTTGACCACTTACAGGAAAATCTGGGGGTCCCTGGGGATGAGGCTTATCAGTGATGGAAAACAGGGGCCTGTAAACAATACTCTCTTAAAATGAAAGAGTGAAAAATCACTCTGAATTCGAGTTATTTAAATTAACTCTAATCGAGTGGGTTTTAGCTCAAAAGCCAGGAGGAAAAAATGCAAACCTGGACACAGTAACTCGCGGTTAAACCGAGCCCACTGATGTTATCGAGTGGCTCAAAATGCCACTCTTTCGGAGTTTTGTGAAGCGCACTCGGAACTCTTATCGACCGGGGTTTAGCTCTAAAAGAGTGGAGAAAATGCTCACTCTTGTTCGGAGTGAACTAATAGCCAATCAGAAAACGCCCCGCAAATCGCGTGATTATTTTCGAACAACATGGCGGACGAGTTTAGTGAGACCTGTCAGCAAACGGTTGTTTGAACGAAGTTTGAAATTAGTGAAGAAATCATAGATATCTTGCACGGGTGAGTATATGGTATGTGTCGGTCACGGTCATAGTTTATTAACCAAAGTGTGGAGAGCTAAATGTTACTTACGGTATTATCCTCGCATACGGTTAGTCTGCGGCCAGGATAGGCTTACACATGTACAAAACGCACAATCATGCACGTCCCGGGCATGCATGTGCAGATCATACACGTCATCCTGCCACAATCATGCATGTCGCACTGAATCATGCCACTGATGCGCCACAATATTCACTCATGTCACGATGCTATGCAATTTATGACCACACATACAATATACTCACTAACAAACAAATTCATAAAGAATCCCAACGCCTATAAGAGTGACTAATTCACTCTAAAAAGGAGTAATCATTCAACTCTTTCCTTAGAGTTATTTTGTCACTCTTTATTTTGAGTGAATCTCCTCTAAAAATAATGCGTCACTAGTTGCTCTTTTTTGGAGTGAGGAATTCACTCTTTTAGAGTGTTTTTTCACTCTTTCGTTTAAGATAGTAGCCTAAACAAATATAACGACCCCAATATTTGGGATGTCACTGACTAATTTATCATGATACGTCCACATCACACATTCAATATAACCACAATGTTGGTTAGATAGCTATTTTTTTACCCGAGTGAATGATGGATGAGATAGATACCTATGCATATACTAATAACTCTGCCATACCATGAATGTACATGGTGTACTCATGGTTTCTTATCCAAACACTTTCAAGTTTTGCTTCAAATGGGCTATTTGCAGTTTTAGTTGAGGCTCTTACATGGGAACCCTATAATTATAGTACAAATGGTTATGCAACCTTTGGAATCAGCAACTGCAATGCACATCTATATGGAGGTTATTGAACTCAGTCCTGGGATGATGATGCTATAAAGATGTGTGTGACCATCTGATGGGAAGAGCATTGTACTTTTCTTGGTTTATAATATGAATATAATGGGTGTTTAATATATACAGTGTGGGGGATTTTTTGGAAAAACCCTTGTGAACATGAATTTAAAAGTAGTGTCTATTAGAAAGTACCATAACATGGAGTTAACGGCGGCAGTGCGATATTCACATATCACTCAGGTGTGCCAAAAAAATTGAAAAGTTTCTGATTTTTGCCCTGCTGGTAAAGCTTCCATAACAAATAACCAACCGCATCCTGAAAGGATTAAGCTGAGAAATTTTCTTTGGTATCAAAATTGGAAATATCTAATTTCCGATAGGAGCAAATGCGAAATTCAGCCTGTTTTATATTACAAGCAAATCAGAATCACCGTTTTTTTCCCTCTTTTAAGAAGGCTTTCTGTTAGCCCCTACAAGTTAAGAAATCATTGCGTGGTCTAGTCTATATGAAATTACTATTGACACACTCTTTGGGTGCCTTAAAAATCTCTCTTTGCAAAAACCTTTAAGCCCAGAAAAAAACAATTTGTTTGCCCTAACCGGACCATCCCTAAAAAACTCTGTGACACGGCCTTTGTTTTTTTATCACTTTGTCCACCATTCTAGTCTGTTATCTCTTGTTGATGTCTGTTGTTTTCTGTTTGTGAAAATGGTTAACATTTGCCTTAATAGCCCTAAACCTTTGGATTTAAAAACCAAACTTGAGTCATAGGTGCAACATGGAAATCCCTCATTTGTTTATGAGGTCACGGTCCACATCTTTAAAATGCTGACTTACCCTAATATTATTTTTTTCATTACATCAAACAAAAATTTAGTTTTAAGGCCTAATTCACATCCGCAAATGTGGACCATTCTTGGCTCAAATATGCATAAATTGTAAACTGAAGGTGTATTTTTAGCATTCTTTTACAGTGTATACAAACATTATTGTTAAAGGAATTTATCATAAAATATTTAGACTAACCAAACTACAATGCCCTGCAAGATCATCGACGTCATTCAAATAATGTTTGAAACAATTCAAAAACATAGGTTAGTACAATATCTGAGCAAACCATTAAAAACTCTGGTGTAGTGTTAGCTTTGTAGAGTGACATATAGTTAAAGGAGCCACAATCCTGGGTATTTCACCATCTAGTGGTTCAGCACACTTCATTTCAATTCCACATTTACTGCAATTGTCCCACTATCACTCAAGGCCAACTGATCTACATTCAATGACATTAACAGTACATTTATGAACTATGCATTTGCTAAAAAAATGTTGGAATTTTCAATAGCAACACACTCACAAACCTGAGCATAGCCCCCAGGAGACCTGTAAGATTTTGGAGTACTATGAATAATGCCGGTGGTACATGGGGATGTTTGTAGATTGCACTAAGTTCCCACTGATTCGCTCTCACCTGCCCCTACCTAAGGGAATTTCACCTATATGAACATGACATACAAATGATGTAGCCTCATACCTAGGGGCTTCTTAGTGACCCCATTTAAGTATTCTGAGAATTGATCCCACTGGTGTGAGGGGATTGTGTCAGGGTGCTAATTTCCAGTGTGTGTGATCACAAGGCAAAGTCCAATCTTAGGAATTCTAGTTTGCAGATACGCCTCAAATCGTTTGCATTTCTTGTAATCCTTTGTATTTTGGCCATCATAAATGCACATAACTTTGAAACCAAAAGTCATATACAGGGGGATTTTAATCAAATAGAACTGATTTTTCTCTACTTGAACATAGAAAGATAGTAAATTCTAATCTTTAGCCGGACTTAATCATTGAGCCCTCGCCTTGCATAGTCCCTCAGGCATCAATTTTTTCCCGCTCTAAAATTTCCAAATTATTTTTTGTGACCAATATTTGGACTGCAATGAAAAATGCTTGAAATGATTTCCAAGTATCTTAGGCAGATGCGCCCAAGATTGCTTTCCTTAAATAATGTATAACCTATAGAGAATCTGACCTTTGATCACATCCATGTAAGTAGATTGCTCAGCTATGCAATTTAACAGCTGCATCGCTAGGTAGGGGTATGGTTGGTATGCTTTATGCTCTGTTTGCTTTTGATCTTTATTCAGTGACGCCAATTCATGGTGTTGTTAAGAAGCAGATAATGGATACTATAAATTTTACGGTAAGCTATTCTATGCTCATGTGGTCTGCTCACATAGTCTTAATCTATTTGTAAATCAGCAGATGGAAAAGTCGTCAAACCCACGTAAGATGTCATGTTGCAGTTAACAGAACTTTTTGCAGGGAAAATGGCAAATTTATTTTTACATGTAAACCAAAACGGTGCATGGCATTAAAAAGGGGCAAAATGACAACCGTCTAACAAAATGTATAGTAATATTTCTGTCTTCCCCTTCGGCACAAAATGGTGACCGAATTCTCGCCCCTGCTATTGATCGGTTAAGTCCCCTATATTAGCTGTTGCTATTCTAAATAGGCCCTGCCGCGCGCTGTTCGAAGTAGCTAAATTATGAGCGGCCGTAATGAAATTTTAATGTGTTGCTGCGAATGCCAGCCCAGACAGGCCCCTGGCAGGGGCCATATATTTTTGGCAAATGTCGCGTACTGTATCGGTGGGGTAGTGTGTAGCGTTGCGTCAATTTTGTTATGATGTTTATTCGCGGTGGTGTGAAGTTATTTTCGCTGGTTGCCTTAATGCAAGGGATATTGCAGGGGTGTTATTTTTTGGTGCATTTGTGAAGGCCTTCTGGGCATACATAGGACTGAGTGTCCTGGTGGGTGTAATAAGAGGCCTTGTTGTTTCTTTCTGATTTGGCTGTGATTTATATGCATTTAAAATATTTTATTGGTCTTATGTGTTAATGGGAATATAATCTATTTGTCTTACTGGTTACTGTGGTTGGGGCGGCAGCTGACCCTAAAGTGGTGTTCAATTGTAAAGTGGCCCCCAGTTCGCATCGGTTCTCATTTTCTTCTCTTTAGACCCCATGTTCTAGTATGCTCCGTTTGGGTAAAAAATTAAGTTTCCAAGTTTCCAATTTTTTGCCAAAAATTTCGTTTCAAGCCCCCAAGTTCTTTTTGAGGCCTTCTCATGTAATTAACCAATGCATGAATGCATTATCTTAATGTTTAAATGTGCGTGTTCCAATTTACCCCTGAAGTAGTATCAATTTTTTTTTGTATCAGTGAAAGGCCGATTTTTCTCACTGTCATCCTGAAAATTGAGCCCTCAAATTATCCATTTCATTCCTTTTCATTCCCAAGATATAAAGAAACAAAACCGGCCGTTTTAGTGGTTAACCATCAATCTTAGCACAGTATTGAATGGGGCTTGGCCAACTGGCATTATTGCGTCTAACCATCAAACCCAATTGTTTCCCACCGGTACTTGATGTGTATGGCAAATTCCCGGCTCTCATATCAAGTAAGAACACAATACACATCAATCGTAACAAGCACCTGTAAGCAACTATAAGCCTTCAAATATATCATTATTGAATATCTCCTCATGCACATCCCAAATCAGTGAATCTGGGGATTGATAATTCAATTTTTTTGTGTAAAATTTCATGATTCCGCATTTATTTTTGGTATGGTTACGCACCTAAAGAGAAATCTAAGGTTTACTGCAAGAAGTCCCCATCTGCAAATAGCTGCCATTTATCAGTTGTGTTCTTATTAAGTGTTATACCACCTGCCAAATCTAACACCTGCAGCTATTTTAGATGGCTTTTTTGCCCTAAAACCCTTGTATGAACGATTACTTTACAAAATTCTGTCATAGACTGCACTGGCAAGGTAGCAATTGTGAAGTAAATATATGGATGGTTCCTGAAATTACACTAAACGTTTGCAATAAAGGTAGTTTGATGGTGTGTGGATAAGGGTTTTGACAGTATGGATTAATGGAGTTGGGTGTAATCCCACAGTTTGACAGTAACGTATGGAATGTGACAGTGTGACTGAGTGAGGCAGTTCAACTCTGACTTGAATGTTTAGGATTTGGCGTGTCAGAATGTAGCTTTGCGGGCCTTGCCCGTTGTAGTGTGACTGAGGGGTATTGATGAGCTTTTGTTGTGTAACTTGAGTTTGACTAAGGGTTTGGTGTGACAGTTCACTTGACATTGAATTCCAAAGTTTTCGTGAATTTTCACAATGCAGGGTTGATTATCCATTAAAGCCTTGCACACTGGGGAGATTGCTTTGGGGGGGGGGGGGAAAATGTCTGTTTTTGTGAAATCAGCCATACTGGACTCATTTGTGACAAACACTTGAATCATTAGCAATCACAATCATGATTTAAAACGCAAGTTCTCAACTGATAGATTCTTGGATGGTTTTACTCATGAGGGCAGTATCAAGATGCTCCCCCCCCCACACAAAATCTAGCTAAATCGGTGTCATTTACATTAAAGTATTTGTGTAAACTGTTGGGGGCAAATGAGGCATGACATCATCCAGGTCAATACGGTTCAGCCAAGAAAGAAAATTACTATTATTGACCCAAGACACAGGACTTAAAAATAGAAGTAGAGAAGATGGCCCAACATAGCCTGGCAATTTCTATTGGCGGTTATCCCCGTATGGATACGCCAGGTGGTGTGCAGGCAGCCTGACTTACCCTATGAGAGCCGGCCCACGGCGTGACAGCCACCGTGGACCTTAATTAATTGACCTGAAATAATATGTGCCAAAGCATCGACAGGCCACAACTTGATTTTGTGAGACTTGTTTACAGCAAAAAATTATTGATTTCCCATTTTACAAGTCTATGCAAGACGAGGAGGAAGGGAAAAATTGTGGCATATATGTTGCCGCAAAAATGTGCGGGCTGCGAAAAATAGGGGAATTTGGGAATCGTACCTCCAGGCTGACTTTTGGCTTGGAAATGGAGAGAGACATGGAATATTGAAAGAACTTATGAGGGCGGTGGTAGGGGTATTAGATACAGGAGCATGTATGTACAAGTCACTGCCAGGTTTGGTTGGATGGTAAGGAGCAAATGTAACTAGTGGCAAACTAGACTTGATTGACTGAGGGGGGGGCAATTGGGAAACCTGGAATGGCATATTGGAGAGGTTATTGTAAGGAGTGAAGTGCTATTTTCTTTGTGCAAGGGTGTAGACTCCGGAAATTTCTGATTTCTGAAAAATTTGGCCATAATAAAAAACATTCTGGAAACGTAAAAAAAAAAAACAATTTATGGAGTTGGGTTGAGTGATTCAGCATAAGTTCCAAAAATAGATGGATATACTCCTTTAACCCTTTAGCTACTTTGTTTGGATGATTTGGCATAAAAGTTTTAGGTCGCACGCAAACGTTTGACCACTGGGGCAAGGGCCACTCAATTTTAGGAGGAAATAATGACATGCCCACTTACATCCCTGTTTGTGAAACTCTATTGCCAAACTTGTGGGATGGGAATTAAGAAGGATCAAGAGCCATTGTCTTATCGATAATAGCCTTGTCATCAGGAACCCCCGATTTACTGGAAGTGGTCAAAAATTTTTGTATCAGAAGAAAGCTACTATTTTTTCATGTACCATGAAATCTTAGAGACGAAAGGATGTTTGGTCTGGATGTTACGAGCAAAATATGCCCTATTTTGGTCGACCAATATAATTTACACAGTACTTATGTAGGGATTAAAAATCCGTTTTAGGGCTCTGGCGTCAAAACAGGTATAAATATTAGTGCGAAACTTACAGATGGGCTTTTGGGGGTGAAGGCCCTTCTATCAAGATGAAAAAGTTGAGACTTAATCGGGGTATCCCTTTTAAGGTTCATTCCAGCGGATAATGCAAAACAAAAGTGAAAGTAACATAATATTCTATTGAATAGATAGCTTGTTATCAATCCTTGTTAGGCCCGGCGTCATCCATATCACCAATAGCTAGCATCAGGATCCGTTTGATATGCATCCAACCGTAGGCATGGCAGGCTTCTTGAAACTCCTGTGACTAACACCCCAAATGATTTGACATCTCTGAAAACCAACTAATTACCATCTGATAGATGTATCCAAAATTGGGTCTTTTCTCTCCAATTTAAGGCATACGACCGACCGTTGGCTCTTGACCGCTGTTAAATAGACCTTGTCCCCACGCTTTCGCAAAATGGTTAAAATTTTGATGTCTACAGAAAGCTATTTTTTCTCATTTTCTATGTGAAATTTTACAGTTAAAAGATGTTTTGGTTTAGGATGTTATCATTGAAAAGCTGTCCTATTTGGTGCGACCATATTAGAATTTTGGGCATTACAAGTTTTTTTTCAGCTCTCATATGAAACTGGATTGAAATATCAGCATGACACAATGTTACGGAAACTGCTAAATGTAAGAAATGCATGTGTATTTGACAAAAGATAGCCCGCTATTAGAGACTAAGTACAGACGAATGTATAGGCTGTGTTATTCGGTGTCTCCGCAATCAAGACAGCTGGAATTCTATATTCAACTACCCACTAAAATGATGGAAATATTGTTATCAAGGCATTCAATAAATATGAAAACAATTGTTGAAATTGGGTTATCTCAATTTAAAGGTGCTTGTTCCAATTTTTGAATTCCTGTTCTTTACTTGATATGAGAGACTGACACTTGTACACACTGGACATCAAGGACCGTGGGAGGAAACAAACTTGCCCGTTTTGATGCTAGACGCGATAATGCAATCGTAAAATGCCTATGCAATAATGTGCTAATATTGACATAGTTAATATTAAAAATGGTAGTTTTTTATCCATATCTGAGAAAGAAATGATTTGAAAGCTGAAATTCACACGGCCTTTCATCTGATATCAAATTAATAATACTTAGGGGTAAACCAGGTCGGTCCCAAAGACGATCGGAACCAAACACTTAATGGACAACTTACAACACAGTGGTCTGTAAGGCACTGCAATCCAACCTTTTTTTAATACATTAACCCCTGGGAACTACCATCAAAACAAAACCAACTTAGATTTAGTGACCAATGCATTTTTGCTTGCACCATTGAGGGGAGGCATTTCCCTACAGTATTCGGTGGTAGCTGGATTAATTATGTACATGTATCGGGTGGGGTGGGGGTGGTGGGGGGGATCACTCTACCTATAGTTTTCACACTGCGGTGTGGGCCGCAAAGAGGTTGCAAAACCAAAACTACCAGAAGATAACATATTGATGTTTATCAGGGATAGGGTCAGTCTGATTGAAGGAGTTTCTGTGAAAAGGGGGCCATAATTTTACATGAAAGATATCCATGTTTAGGGTCAGATCTGAAAGGTCCTGTTTGCGGATGACAACATGGGAATGTATGTAAGTGCCCCCAAATCTCACACTTGCACTTTAAAGATTAGTGACTCTTGTCACTTAAAAATGTGGTTGTGAAAAGTGTAATAAAGAGCCCATAACAACCTAGCCGGATTTCATATGCTATGTAATGTTTCCTTCGTGTGATCAATATGACAAGACAAAAGCTCATGCTGAAGTTTGTCATTCTGCCTTGTTGATTGTATCAGCCAAACACTATGTATCATGCATCAATGAGGGGGAATATGTTTTTGTTTAAAAACTTAATATTAGAAATTGATTAAGAGGTTCCTGGAAGTGATTATGTCACATAATCTGTCATGTGGCAATGAAAGTGCTCTGAAAATAGCTTACATCAAACTCCTGTTGCACATATCGCATGTTGTGTGCTCAGACAGTGTTATCAAAATGACAAGACAAAAAAGGGGGAAAAAAGAGAAGGCAATCTGATGTTCAAAATTCCTGCTTGATTGTTATCAGCCAACAGTCAATGTATCGTATGTCAAGATAAGAAGGAGACAATCTCATACTGATTAATTTCCCTCGGCAGCTGCTTTTTTGTTGGAGTTCTGCTTCAACTGTTGATTGCATCATGACATCAACACCCTCATCAAATTCGAGCTTGGGTGATTTAAAGAAACTTGATTGTAATAACTTGACTATAGATGGCGCTATTACACTTCACAAGACAGGCCGTGTTGATTCAGTTGCCAAAAAGTTTTTAAGTGGTTTGGTGTCCAACAACAGAGGGCAGTAGGGTAGTACACCATTAGTGGAATAATTTATTTAGAGGGCAGTGTTGTTGGTTCACTGTTAGTTTGTGATTCCAGAATATACCGGGGTGATTTCAGTTGGAGGCAGCAGACAGACATACCAACATATGTGTTTCCTGGATACAGTGTAAACAAGTCTGGAGTGAATCATCAAAAAAATGCTTTCAAACAGAAAACAACAGGTCAATATGTTGTCTCTGAATGTGTGTTTATCTCCTTTCTGGGAAAATATTTTGGTACCATTTCTGCTAAATTCCTACATGTTTTGTTAAATATATATAAAACGGAAGGTTGTTTGACCCGAGTTAAACCGGCGAACTTAATAATGCTGATATTCTGTCTAGCATGAAAAGATCAGATATGTTTGGTCTACTTGCTTTAAACATTTTTAGATAGAACTTGTGAAACAAGAATAGAACATTCAAAGATCGATTTGGACAACCCCTTTGTGATCTTTTAGAATCCAAGAATGTAATCACCAAAAGCCAACTTTGGTGAACGTACCTCATTTTGTGTCACCCTGCACGAAATGCAAGAGACACATGTTTAATCCAAATTCTGTATGTCTGTCCATGTGTATGGTGTGTTATGTATGTGTGTGTGCGTATGTAAGGTTTTGTTTACAACCTCTTTTTCGAAATTGCTCATGCATCGCCCATCCTGAACTCTACTGGCCACCAAACTCTGGTACACCATAGAGACTTGTAATGTTATGGTAGGATAAAGGTCACATACTAAGGTCAAAGGTCATTAGAAGTACATGTGGCAGATAAATGAAGGAAAGGTGGATTGCAAAAAGTGGTGGACATAGGGGTCAGAACTGCCTTTAGTAGACATTCACACTGACCAAAAGCACTATTTTCAAGTTACAAAGAGTTGATTTCAAAAGGGACAAAATCCAAAAAATTTCTAATTCTAAGAAATCACCTTTTTGGGCGAGGGTTCAGCCTACGGGCTACCCCGCTCTATTTGCTTTGGGTTGTTGACCAACTTTTCAAATAGCAGTGTTGCAGAACTTATTCGTGCCCGTTTCATATCCCCTAAAATCTACATGCTATGATAGTTATGAAATGTTGTGCAATTTTACGTCTTATGGATATGTACTCATAAGATAGGCCAAGCGAAAACATGAACGTACATTTAGAAAAAGTATTATGTTCAAAAGAGTAGAAATAACAAAAGCGATCAACTTCATACCTGCTTACACGTCTTGAGCGGTTTGCTTTAAAAACACGACGGGCTAACACTAATAAAAACAGAATATAGGGGCGTAACAGGAAACAGGGGAGTGCGGCCAGAAATCACAAATTTAGACATCGCCCATTGTTAACACGGTAAAAAACGAAAAATATTGACGAAAAAGTTATGAAATTAGGATAATTATGTTGTCAAGGAATATTTTTATTTTATTTTTTTACAGTAATTTGCTGGTTATCAGCGTCTTTAAATCGTTACTGAGTGCATTGAATTAAAGGATGCTTAAATGGTTGGCCACATGGAGTAAGTCGTGGGCGATATTATCTGTGGCGAGCTCAATAATAAATTAAAAAATTCCTTAAAAAAGGAAAGGCGAGTCAAGGATGGGTGAAAATATCCAGTAAAAATTGGTGTGTGAAGGTATTAGTAAGATGATGGTTTGTGTAATAAATTTACTTGAGCCAACGGTTCATATGATATAAAAATCCTTTATTTCTTGTTAGGTAAATCAAGGGGACGCTGCATGCTGTGGATCATGAAATGTACCTTAAAGTGACCGGAGGAGGATACGAATTTCTCTAAAATTTCACTGGATCAGGTGTAGACCACCTACCGAGAAACATTTGCGAAGGTTTATGGGACAAAAAGGTGCAAAAGAAAACCGCAAACCTTGTTTGAACTTGCATTGTATCGTACGTACCTATACAGTGTCCCAAAATAAACGCAACACGGTGGCAGGGACGCCATAAGTTTGGAAAAAAAGCACGTGACTTCTTATCCTTTGTTGTAAGGGGAAGATGGTAATGTTAGTAATATCCCTGAAAAGTTCATAAAGGTAGAGTCAATATTTTTAAGATTGACCCCAGAATCAAGTAACACCTGCAGGCCCCATTTAACCAAATTGAGGCGCTATTAACTACAAACTGGCACAATTACGTGTGCGCCCAGAACCACCAATGTGTGAATCTCTAAGCGGGTCTCTAAGTCCAACCACCACTTTCCCTTTTTTAAAAGACACGTGCTGCAACAAATATTAATATATGAATAGGTTCCATTGGTATAAACTCAAAACATGGGCATTTTAAACACACTTAAAGATCTAATTAGGAATGTATGATCACAAACTCTACTCTTCGATTGTCCCACATAAGACTCATTGGGATTGAGCAATCATTCCTCATCATTTTGTGACGGCACCAAAGAGTTTTAACTTAACCCAAATTTATGACAGATGAATATACTGATATTGCTGTTGAGTTTTGGGTGTTTGAAAACATAGGTTTTACTTTCATAAAGTTGAGAATGTAACATTAATTTTCAATAACAAGCAAAGTTGAAGCCCATGCATTTATATGTAATGTGGGTTTGTCTATGACTTAGTCCTAGTTTTATAAGCTTCTTCGACCATATTTTATCACCAATCAATTAATGGTTTTATTATTATCAGTTAAATAATAATTAGTTAAATGCAGTCTGTGACCCCATTAGAAGTTGTTCTGCAAGATTTGGGAGTAAATGTTTGATTGCAATCAATATTTTTATTTGCCATTCTTTCTTCATTGCCAGTCTTGTAGTCATTTTGAGTAACCAGCTCGTCGTTTTTGTCAAATGGGTTCTGAGGGTTACTTGATTTTTTGGGGTCATATCTTAAAACCCATTGACTCTCCTTAATGACTTTTCAGGAAATCTTAGCGAACAGTCCCATCTTACGTACAACAAGAATAAGTAGTCACATGCATGCTTTTGTTCAAAACTTATGGCGCCTGCCACCAAGTGTTTGCGTTTTTTTTGGGACACACGGTAGAAACCATGCTTTGACTTTCTCTGGTCGTGCACGACAGAAACTACTAATCATCATCTTATTACTAAAGACGCATATTTCGGCTATTCACTTCATGTGTGATTAATACATTGGTAAGCAAATATGTAAAAAACTTAAAAAAAAAAAAACAGGTTCGAGAAAAATTTGGGGCCGCTTCTTTCTGGAATCTCCTCATTTCTCTTTAAGAATGTTTTCATTTTGATGTTATTAGAATAAAAACGTTTCAAAGTCTTTCACTGTCCAAACGGTTGGACTGATTTATTACTTGCTTTTATGTAAGGGAGGCTCAGAGGAAACATGAATGGTCGGATTTGATTGGATCAGCCACTTTAATGACGTCTTAATTTTTTTGCTGCCATGTGAGTACTGTTTATTGATCATGACTGAAAATACGAACTCATCTACTCATTACATTTAGACATTGTTGAAAAGTGCATTACTTATTCATTATTTACAGTGGGCAATTAGTTTTTAATGGTTGCAAAATGATCTGCAGTTAAATAGATGTAACTGTGTGGTCACCCAGCTTTCTTGTTTACTTGGTTTCTTACCAAATTGAAAGCAACCTTTGTCCTGTGTGTGTTTGACCTTTGACCTCATACTTGTTCTTAGCTCAGGTTAGCAGGTCTTTTGGAATTTATACGACGGCATTTTTATGCAAATTGGACCTCCAGATGACTTTTGATTTTTTGGGTCACCCTGAAATAAACCTCAGGGTGTTGTTTCTACCTGTATGCCCAACATCAGCTGCCATAGGTCAAAGTGGCGTCAAAACGCATAGTCAGACAGACAGATCTCATTTTTACTTATTATTACTATTACATTTCCCCGTGTGTAGACCTTTACCTAGATGCCGTGTGCCCATTGATCTCATTGTTTAGTAGTATAGAATAGATTCAGTTGCAGCGTTTCTTATAAAATGTGGAATATTTACGATCAATACGTGGAACTGAACAGGTAGATGTCTGAATAAGAATGTTGCTAAGTTTGTTATATGAATTGAAATATTGCAATGGCATGTATGAACCATTTTTTTAAACATTTTGAAAAATTTAGTCTTTGTGTGACAGAAGTAAATTTAAGAAAGATTAAAGCTTGGGTGCCATGTTGCGGTACGTGGGAACTTACATTTTTGGAAGGGCTTTATAATCTTTAAACAAAATGTTATTGATGACGTGGTACGTGTGCCGAATCCCTGTAAATAACTTTTACGTCCGTCGGCATGCAAAATACCTGATTGCTTCCTTTAGTTCTCCTGTGAGTCTGCAGTGGTCCATCTTTGTGTAGCGTTGATTGTTATTTTCCCCCTTTCCCCTAAAAATGTAGAGGGTATGAACTCCATTCACTCTGTTTAAATATTACGTTCATGTATGCTAGGCTAAGTATGTGCAAAAAGTCACATAAGTCAACTTGCCAAAACTCCCACAAAATGTCATCTTATTTCTCTTCCCATACCTTTTACCTGAATTTCCCCTTGACATTCCGCCCTTTTCCTTTTTAAAGGAATTTTTATTAAACTAATAACCACATTGGCACTTTATCAATTCATTTAATTTTTTGTCATAGAAAGATTCCAATTTTAATCCAAAAACCAACATTACTTTTACTCTGATTTTTTTACAATGTTTTCTATGTGTCTGTGATTTGATTGGCTGTGAAGTGGATTAGGAAAAAACACATTTGGCACAGACCAATTTGGGGCAAAATCCTTTCCCATGATAAACCCACAACCATGATCTTAAAACAAAGTTTGTTTTAAAGGGACAGCTTGGTAATGAGGGCTGTGGTCGCTTGGCCCTAAATCTTCCCTGAATAGAGTGTATGCAATACGCTATTTCCATCCTAGCAACGCCATTACGTAATCCTTAGTTACGTGCTCGCCCGACGGCCGCATAGTGGAGGACAACCCCAGTGTGTTACAATTGCGTGTACACAATATAACGCTGTATACGCAAAAGAAGGGTCGATGAGTGAGAAGTTGTATGCTGATGAGTTAGTTTTAATGTGTGAGACAAGGAAGGGGTTTTTGAGGGAGAAGTTTTGGAAGAGGAAGAAGGCATTTGAGAGTAAGGGCCTGAAGGTAAACTTGGGAAGACTAAAGTGATGGTTGTGAGTGGGAGAGGGCGGGGGAGTGTTAGTGAGTAAGGTGACCCATGTGGAAAGGGGTGAGGGCAAATTTCAGTCGTGTGTGAGAATGTGGGAACTGGATTCATGGGAGATGCACACAGATGATGAAGAAGAGGGCACCCCAGTCTGGCAAGGGACTTTGAGTGTGTGGAAGATGCAAGAAGGGAGGAGTGAGGAGTGGGGAAGGAGCGTGAAAAAATGTTGTGTAATGAGGTGGAAACAGTGAAGGAGTTCAATACCTAGGTGACAGGTTAGTGCGGGTGGTGGAGGGGAGGCGGCTGGCAGCCGAGTTAAGGTATGGTGGGTGGAAGTTTAGCGAATGTGGAGAGTTGTTACTTGGGAGAAAGATTTACTTTGAAGATGAAAGGGGATGAAGGGATGGTGTATAGGAGTTGTGTGATGCTGTATGGGAGACATGGTGCCTGAGGGAAAATTGAGATGGGGATTTGAGAAAGGAGAGACAGAGGAGAGAGCAATGGTGCGAGCAATGTGTGGGTTGTGAATTGTGACCAATTGATTGTGTGAAATTGATGGATAGGAAGAAGACTGAGATTTGATGCAGATGTTGGGTTGGAAGAGGCGGCTGACGGAACTGGCGAAGGCGAATGGTGGAAGATGGTTATGGGCCACGTGCTGGAGGAAGGATGAGGAGAATGTTTAAAGGGTTTTGAGTTTGAGGGTGGGTGGTTTGAGGAAGAGGGGCCCGACCAAAGAGACATGAAGGAAAGGAAGCAACGTGGAGGGAGGAGAGTATAGGGAGGGTTGGGTTGACGGATGGGGGATGCATTGAATCGCGGCGAAGTGGAAGGAGGGGTAAGGGCGCTTTGCTAAGAATGTGAGGTGAATCCGGCAACCCCCGGTTGCGGGACGGAAACCGGATTTTAAAAACCTTTGGTTTTACTACTACGACACACTGTACGACCAATGTCACAGTATTTCAAAATTTCCCGAATTACGTACAGTAATAAAGAACGAATATATTTAACTAAAAGACCATTGGCGACATCAATCTGTACCTTATCCAAAAATGGCCCAATGACACAGAAAAATCTGAGATAAATTTCCGAATCGAACAGTTAATTATAACCACGGACTGATCCATGAAAATCAAAAAAGTGTCGCACAGTTAGTGGTCGTTCATTCCTACGAAAGTTCAACCATGTCAATATAGGCCTAATTGTTGCGGGTTGGGCTGCAAGATTCGGTTGTATCCAGGCCTGAAATATTGCTGAACATTCTCTGTACTTCTTGAGCTTTTTAGTACGAAGCCAAATGTTGTTTAAAATTTTCCGTTTTGCTTTCCGAATTTAGATTTTGGTTGTTGTTATCATTAGAAAACACGCTATGAAAACCAAACCATTTAACAAACGGAGCTTTTCGCATTCTCATACAAGAATACTCCCAATCGGCCCCCTCCTAGTCGGGTAAGAGTCTGGTGAAAAACTTAAATAAGGTTAAAGATACTGTGAATGCACTTGTCATCGAGACCGCTCCTAACACGTAAAATTTAACAAAACAGGAATCTTTAATCTATAGAGATAACTTGCGCCTATAACATGATCTCACAAGCAGACAAGACGTGGGGAATGGCAAACCAGGTTCGAAACAAAACAAAAACAAAACAAACACCAAAGGGCCAAATAAAACAAAAAAAATACACCCGCAAAGAAAATTTTGAAAAAATTTAATAAAGTAAATAGTCCATCTTTGACTGTAAAAGAAAAATAATTTTTGGTGGAAATGGAAAAAATAGCACCCAATGCCGTTTTCTCATGTCAAGGAGAGTTCTTGTTTCCGCGCCGTCACGCGGGGATTTCCATACCGGGAAAAACTCGGCAGAATTTGATGCAAGGGTCGTTGTGGAACGATTCGGCGCACCCTTATCACAAAGCAAAAAAATCAGTTTATTTTGCGATAGAACAAGAAGTAATATTGCTAACAAAATGGATAGTCATGATAGTAAAAGCTATAATTTTCCGGTAATTTACAATGATTCATATGAAGACCGGCGCCGAAAAGTTTTGTGCACGAATTAGGCCGAAAATTGGCTTCTTCCTTCCGGTTTGTTTCTATTCCGTTGTTTTTATTTGTCATGCAACGGAAATAAATGTATAGGCCCTAATTGCTCGATTTAAGTGCAATTGTTCGTGAAATTTCACTTTAATACGAATGTTTCATATTAAAAACGTATTTAAAAAACATATAGAAGGAGTTTAACAACGTGTTCCTTGCATTAGGAAATTTAATAGACTATAGGCCCCCCTACACCGCTGATGATGAAACTGCCGTGTCTATGTGGCTTGAATCGGCACTCGCCAGTGCGCAAGCGAAGGCTACCTCCCGGGGCTACCACCTCCAGTGTTCTCCATGTTGTCCTCCAAGATGTCGCTGCTCGGCCATCCGTAGATAAGTGGTTCTTACGCAAGAGGTTTTTTGCCTTTTGTGACGTAGTATTGCATACACTCTATAGGATCATACAAATTCCTTTTGTGCCTAATTAGCTGCCAGAATTTCTGCTAATTTTAGAGGACAATTCCACAAGAATAACCACACCATTTGCCCATCGTCAATATCATCACTGCCTACCCAAAGTACCCAAACCCAAACCAATCTTCCCCTGATTAGGAATTTCTGGAAAATTACACATCTGTTTTGTTATTAGTTGGGCATTTTTGATAATGATGTTTTATAAGGGGCATTGCCTAATTACTACTCACGCACAATGTCCATTCTTAAACAAACATTTTTATGTTTGCTAATGGCATTAACCTTGTATTTCAAGAGTTGGTTTTAACCTTAGTTTTTAAAGGGGGGACTGAATTCATACTACCAGATATGTCCCATTGGAAAAAAAAAAATAAATTTTCTCCTATTAAAAAACCACATCCAGAACATTCGCAGAAAAGAGTTCACTAAAGTTATAAATCCTATAAAAAGAGGAGAAAAAGTTTTTTATAATTGAAAAATCCTGGCTCAGGAAGTTTGCCAGGGCATATTGTGGGGCCATAAAAGTTTAGCCCTACTGTTTCAATAGCTTCAGCCACAACCACAATGGACATGGACTCTCAAAGTGGACATCATTGTTCGTGTTGTTTTCCAGTTGTTTTCACCTATTAATCAAGTACCCACCTGTGAGTTTGTTTGAGTGACACGTTGAAAAGGTGATAAACGGGTTGTCTTGGTGCTTAGAAATTACAAGGATGTGATACTTGGCCAAATGCTAAAGGTGACAATATCTCATTAGTTTCTCTCCTTTTATTGATAAGTATATAATAGATTTTATTTGTTAATTTGTGTCTCTTTAATGCAATTATCTTAACGAGCACAGTGATATTCTGAAGTTTGATCTTTTGATCATAAGGTGGAAATCCAAGAAAGATTACTTTCAGACTTTGACATTAAAAACACATCACAAGCCCCTCTTTTTGAATATCAGAAATGTTTTTCCTTGGGGGATGAGGTGCAATTTAAATATACCCATTTCAAAGAAGTACATCAAATGGAATATACTTTTTTCAAGACAGGTTAAGTTCAATGAGACATTAAAAAAAATGCCCTTGTGATATTTGATTTGCATTGACATAATGTAGAAGTTTTTTTTCTATATACTGCTGCAAAATATTTTTTTTTGGAAAAAAAATTATTAATCATATACTACAGGTGAGTCAAGCAAATGTGTAATGCATTATTAGAGGGCTTGTACTTTTTCGTATACAGAACTTGTATTTTTTTTTCTTATTTATATACATGCTGAAAATTGATGTGAATGGTTTTCTGTTTTTGTGGTCAGTGTTCTTAGATTTTATTCAAGGTACGCTGAAGTATTTTCCTTTCTCTTTCTCCAACCTGTTTTTTTTCAATGGAAATGCCTGATAATTGGCATGGAACTTGAATGGAGCAGACAAAGTCCAGTATGAATGGGAGTTTTCCACAACAATTTGGGTGGACAAGTTTTTCAATCTTTTATTATTCATCTTTTGGGCTAAGTGAAAGTTTGAATAGCACATGAAGTTTTGCCCGTTTGTGTGTATCCAGGTGCATGATTATAACCATTTTGAGTAATCTGTTTCCATTTTCAGTTGGGTATTTGCAGCATATGAAATTCATTCTTGAATTAAACATAAGAGAGGTAGAGTGTTCTTCCCACAATGCATTGCTTCCAATACAATTTTTGTGCACTGTTTTGCCACATGAATTTATTAGTGCCAAAAGTACTTTAATTGCATTGGGATGAGTTTCTGTTCATTCTAGAAGTACTTTGTCGCTATAAATTCATGTTACAACTCAGTTACAAAAAGTGCATTGGAGAATTGCATTTTGGGAAGAATGCATGCCTCCTTATAAAGCATGGTTGTCTTTGGACTGGATATGTGGCTGCCTTGCATCAATTTCCATACTGTGGTGGACAATTTTCCCCAAGTTTACTATTTTTTGTTAAATATTACAAAAATATGTGTTTCCAGTTGGCTTTTATGTCCAGCTGTTTGAAACTGAAAGCACACCGTGGCAAGAGCTCTACTGCCCAAAATCACGAAAATTTAATACTGTTTGATTAATGCACTTTACAGTACACATGTGACAAAGACAATCCCCTGATGTATTAAGGACAGGGGTGCCTTACTTGCTGGAGGCTGTGTGGATCTCCCTTGACCTTAATTGAGGGTCCAGGTGGGGGAGAGGACTTATAATTCGAACATCTAAATGTGATTTGCTGCTAATTTAGAGAATAAAGGTATGATTTTTGTGGAATTGACTCCTTAACGATGATGAACCCAAGGCGATACCGATTATTTTAAGTGGAAGAACGAGGCCGAGTCCGAGTTCTTCCACGTAAAATAATGGTGTCGGCCGGTTCAATTCGTCGTAAAGAGATACCGGTCCCAAAATCATACCTTTTATCTATTCTTAAACAGCTTTTTAATCATTTAAGGTCATCTTTAACCCAATTTCGCGATGCTTTAACGGCTTAAATACAACAGACGACTGCCACCAACCCAGTACAACATCGAACAACCCGTTAAACGTCAACGACATACGCAACGAGACGCACGTTGTCAGGGCCGCGCGCGAAAGTATAAAACTCGGTCGACTCGAGCGCTTCACCTAAAAATAACTTGGGTTCAATTTAAACAAATAAACCCGGCATCAACCAATGATTGCTTACATTTCACAGCTGTTTAAGAATATATTGTTGAGTTGTTTCTTAATTGGGTTGTTGTTCCAATAAATTACTGAAAAATAAAATGAAAGAAATGTTTATGTTTATGATAAGGTTAATGTCAGATTTGAAATTTTTCTTGTCATTAAATCAATAGTGTGATAACGCGCAAAATCTTACATGCCATTCTAGAGTCTTCATAGCCACATTGGGGTTTAAATCTAATGCAACAAGTACTTTATTTTTGTCTGATGTCACTCCATTTAAACAACATCCAGTTTGACCTCTAATCAAAAGTCAAGTCAGGGCGGACTTTGTTTCTTCTCCTCCGCCATGATTTTGCCTAAAGTAATCATTGCATAAAACTATCGGCACATACCAGAATGGTTTTTTCATGGCATTTGAGTATTCCTTGTGAAAAAAAATCGCGATTTATTCCGACAAATGTACCCGACTGTAAACAGCTAGCGTGGAAGCTGCCATCTTTATTCCCTGTGCTCTATTTACAAATCTGCACACCACTATCAAAACAGAAGCCATCAAAAAAAAACATGACTTCAGCCAGCACACAAAGGACGAGCGCGGTTTCTGGCTTGTGGCATATGATAAGCGTAAATAATAAATATGGCGGCTTCCTTAATCATCTTCTATAAAAATTAAGCATGAAAAGTTTTTCTTCATTCTAAGGAAACTAAGTGCCATGACACCATCTGGTACAATTTATTTAGGGATATTTTCACATTAGATTTCTACGATAGATTCGTACCATAAATTCCCTTAACTTCCAAACTTGGGAATAATTCCAAGTATCCCTGAGGGGGTCACTACAAGGATTATTGAATTGAAAAGCAAGAGCTTTGCAAACAGAAAAACTCTTTGTGTACATGAATAGTTTTAAAATCTTTCAATATAACGGAGCGATTATCCAATTCTGTCTTGCGATGCATCAGATAACAAAGGACAAAGTGGTTTACTTAGAGGCCAGTGCGTCGTTTTGCCCGGCAATGCCTCCCCACGTGATTAATACAGTGCCGGTAGCAATCGCAAGGCCGAATGTTTCCAACTCCCCTTTATCTTTTTGCCGAATGAGTCTATTGCACATCCTGGGCCCCTTTTCCAACGGTGCAGTGTTTCCTATCTGTTGTACACAGCCCCTTTCAATAATCATGGGTTTGGGATTGGGGAGCGGCGGTTGATTGCAAATTAACAGGATTTGCAGAATTGCCAATTAATGGAATTGAGTTAGAATGTGACCCAATTGAGGATATTACTCCCTCACCTACTGCAACAACAAAGTTTCATTTCCATGCAAGATATGTTGGCAGATTTTATGAGCAGCGCTGCTTTGTGAAATGGTTATGCAATACATGTAACTGTGTGTTTTTATTCATAGAACCACTTACAGTTTGGATTTTTTTAAACCTTGTCACCCAAGTCAGGGGTTTTTTGAGATGGCTCCCAAATGACTGCAGGTATTTGGGATGCCATCTCAAAACCTACTGACCCAATAGACTATGCCTTGTTTGGACTCAATTTAATTGGCATTTTGAATGCTGATTCTTAATAATGTTCACAAAATGCACATGATTTTGTGACATTTAATAATTGCATAAAAATTACAAAATTGCTCCTGAGTAACTGCATTGTCTTACAGGCTCAAAGGGTTAATGTATACATGGCGAAAAATACAGCAAAATTAAGCATGTTAAAAAAACAAAATTCACGCCAAAGCAGATATATTGGTGATGTAACTCCAGTGTTTTTTTAACTCCCTGTCCACCACTGCTGAATGATTTGGTTATTCGTGGGTTATATTAATTTAGCCAATACGAGACATGATAAGAAAAGCTTAAAGGTCAATGGCCCGTCACTAATACCTCGTCCCCAGAAGCCCCAGATTTTACCGGAAGTGGTCAACTTTTGGTATCTGAAGAAAGCTACTATTTTTCTCATTACCCTTTGAAATCTTAGAGCCAAAGGATTTTGGTTTGGAAGTATGAGCAAAAATGTTGCCCTAGTTTGGTCGACCATATTAATTTTACAACAGTACTCTATGAGGCTTACCAAATCATACATTTTAACTTCTCGCCTCAAAACGGATTGAAATTCGGGAAACAAACTTTACAGTTGGGGGTTTTGGAGTGAAGGCCATCTTATCAAGATGAAATTAATACCCTTTATATTAAATCGGGCATCCCCCTTTAATGTGATATACAGATATATAGTCTGTTTTGATTGGTCCTACTCATATAGGTTATATCATGGCCTGAGAGTCCAGTCAGTGATAAATTAACAAAGGTAACTCGGGGGTTTAACAGGCTTAGCTGTCCGCATATTCAACAATTTTAATTTGCGTTGAGTATTCCTTGTTTTTTTTAACTTTCTCAAGGAGTATAAAATAGATACAAAACAGAGAGAAGGTTACCCTATTGACCACCGGCCAATCTGTATATGTTTTATATCACTAAGTCAGTGACTAAGAGATGGCGCCCGAAATGCTTACAGGTCCTTTGGAAAGCCATCCTAACAGAATACCACAAAGACTAGGCTTGTTTAGCCTAATTTAGATGGCATTTTTCATACTGATTCAATGCCCCGGAAAATTAGTCGTTGCCGTGTTCTAAGGACTTAACATCAAAATCGGCACAAATTGTGCAGATTAGCATAACCAGTTATGTTCCACATTAAGAAGTCTGTTTGTTGTTACTGACTTACAATTTTGTAAATGCTCTTGTTCGGCCATGCTTTGAATCACCACAGTGTTAGAATATGTTGAACTTAACTTGGAACACAAATTCCCAGTTACGGGTCGGCTGAAAACACTCCCCTCCAAATAACCTGTACCGACGTATCACAAGTCAACGACTGAAGAGTTGAAACCCTTGGCAATATATCGCAATGTGCAGCAAGTTGTCGCGGCGGTCGGTTTCTTTTGTAATATCACAGGCGCACGTAATGAATCTCAAGTTCAAGTGTGTCTGAGTGTCTGAGGTTTCTACCATTGCTGTAATAGAATTGTCTTCTCTCTAATTTCTTGATTCAAAAGACCTAGTTTACTCCAAGATGCCCGGGCTTGTTTTCCTCAAGTGGGGCAATGATGGCATGAAATAACTAGCGGATGGCTGCATTTCACTTAAATCAAATAGAATTTCAAGACCAGTCTTGTCTACTGCAATTGTAAAAAAAACAGAATGGAGATTTTAGTTGATAACAGTTAGACACATTTGTCTTGTATTCCTACATATTTCTAGATTATTGTCTCTATTTTAGGTCATCCGATGCAATCAGAAAGACCTTAAATGTCAGCACGATTTGTGTGTCCGTTTGTCTTGTCTGTGTGGCTGTCTGTCAAATATTTAGTATACACCGTTTGGTTGACATGTTTTCAACTTTCTGTAGCTTTTAGTGCAGTGACGGATCAAGTTCATACTTGGTATGATTGTACATTGAGGCAAGGGGTCTTATGTGGGGTAACAGATGAGAAGGTCAAAGGACATTGAGGGGTCACTTAGGGTCATTATATTGCTCTACACTTATTCATTGACCACATAATCGGATGACCTATTTGAGACCGCTCTTTTTTTTCTTGTCTCTACCTTAGCAGTAGACCTATTAATAACGCAACAGTTAATCAAATCTCAACCATTTACAGTGAATCAGAATTGAAATTAAACAAAACTGGGACTTGTTAACTAGGGAAGAAAGAAAAATGTTAACAAAAAGTAAGCAATGTTTTTCATAATGTGCAATTAAGATAGCTACTTAATGCATGATCAAATGCTGCATGGATTTCTGTTAGGCGTTAATTGAACTGAATGAATGGATGTTGAGAATGTACTCAAAGGAAACTTCAAAGAATTAGCATGGACTAAGTGCACATGCAATGTTGTTGTTGCTTTTCTGGGATTTGAACCAGTCACCACAGTAGGATTCAAGGAGTACAAGATGCAGTGAGCTAGAGGAGGGAAGCAGTAAAGAATAATTCTGTGGTATAATGTGAAAATTGTCATCACCTGGAGAGAGAAAGCAGGAACTCCTTTTTTATATCACTTCCTGAATGAATGATATTAATCATTTCTAAAATCACTTCTAAAAGAATCTTTCATAAGTTAGCAAATAAAAATCAATGCTCTTGTTTGTATTTTCCAATCTGGAAGTCATCATTTAGCAATTGCATTCAGCTCAAGTTTGGGTCAGTGCTATTTCTGGTGATTGGGTAGTGATTGGTCAGCAGGTGGTTGGGCCACACAGCTTGTCACTGTTGTCTTGTTAGTGGTAATTGGGAACGTAGCAAGCAGGTAGTTTTATGTTGTAATCTCAGCTAATGAGTGAACTTGGTTGCACTTTTGACTTGCTACCAGGTGTTCTTAAAGGCTTGTAGTCTGGGATGGGTGAGATTATGTAATTGTGGGAGAATATTTGGCTAGGGTCACATGAGTTTTTCATTTGGCTGATTAGGCCAAGAAAAAAAAAAAGTTTGTCTCAGAAGACCGTGTACATTTTGTTTAAAATTGGTCTTTTAGCACATTATTTTTTTTAGGTTTTTGCTCACTTGAAAGATTTTTTTTGTTAATTTTCAGGGAAAAAAATGAAAATTCGGCCACATTTCTTCTGAGACAAACTTGTTTTGCCTTAATAGAGTAGTGCAATCTTATAACATTATAGCATGTGTCTCTTCATCGTGATTTGCATAGTATGTGTCTGCTTGCAGTCAGAGGGTGTATTGAATCCATCCCATATGCACCATTTTGGGAAATCTCCCCTTAATAAGGTCAATGTGATCCTACAAAAATCCTATTCTTAACACATAAACAACTTTTACTCATTGAAAGGCCACCAAAATGCCAGTAGGAAATTTTATCATGCTCAGGAATTTTATAAGACTTCGTTTGGAACACTTTTTATCCATCAATACTGACAGTGTTTAGTCAGTGCAGTATAGGGTACCTTGAAGTGACACCATGGGAATTTGTTTCAAACCCCTCAGGCTTGCATTCATCGGGTAGTATGACGTAACATAGCTCTGGTGAATGATGACAATTTCTACCATAGATTGCAACCAAGCACACAAACTTTGTATGAATACGATTACGATTCAAAATCGAACCTTAGTCAGATTATCTAAGATTTATTTTTGTGCCAAATGGTGGACAATGTATGTTATAGAGATCATGTCAGTTCACTCAGTGGTTAAAAAACACGTTATATATCACAAAGAATATTAGAAAAAATAAGTCAATTTTTTTAGTGAGTAAAGTTTGAAGAAGGCTAGGAAATACTTATTTCCCTTCAGATTTTCTTTTTATAAAAGGCAAGGTCTGTGTATTGCATACATGCATGCTTGTTATGCATGTGTGTGCAGCTTTAATGTAACTTTTTCAAGCTTTTTGTGAACTTCGAAGTTCCCAGAAGTTAATTAATTGCATTTGGCTTGTGTTAAGAACTAACTTGTACTTTATGAAATAAAGTGCATTGTAGTATCCACGCATACCCATTTTGTAAACTGTCTTTAAACTGGCTCATTTAACCAATCCGATTGAGTGAGTGAGTGCGTGAGTGAGTGAAGCGTGTGTGTGTGCGCGTGCGTGTGTGTGCCCGTGTGTGTGCATGTGTGTGTGTGCGCGCCACGCTTGTTTATTTGTTTTTTCTCGTGCCATAGTCCATTAACTCATCGATTTCCACCTTCCTTCTTATTCCAAAGTCGTTTTTTTATTCTTGGTGCCCTAAAAAAATTTTTGCAATTTGAAGTTCATACAAATGACAGATGTTGAGTCAAAAAGATTTACACTCGTTTATGTTTGAATTCTTCTTCTACAGCAGTGAAAAATCTACCGAAGATAGTTGACTATCACAGATAAAACAAGATTATTTCACCTACTGAGAAATTTTGATCTTTGAACGTTGGCATTGAGAAGTTATGCTAACTCAAAGATAGGTACCCATTTTCACTCTGTCCACGAACAATGTTTGTGGGAATTGGCCAAAGATACTTTTGATGAGTCTACCCAAGCCATAATTACATTCTTTGCTTCTTTGCATACCTTTGTGTGTAAACTTTCCAAGTCAAAGAAAAAAAAACTTTTTCATTATTCTGAAATCAATAACAAATTATGGAATCTTGCACCCAAACTTTGAAGCTTATTTCAATGAATGTTCGAAATCGTTTTCGTGCGGAAACTTGGAATTCCAGTATGTTTACATCCTATGCGATCGCCGGTTGACCCACATTTGTTCACCGACGCCTTCATAACTGATGGTGTCTACTTTGGGGAGTCAATATTTGAACATTACACACATTAAACGTCCATCTGCCTTTCCATTTACATCTCAATCCTTTCTCTCCTTTCCTCGCTTTTTCTTTAGTCCCGTTCCTGCTGTCCTTTCCCACTTTCCTGCTTCACCGGTAGCTTAAAGCTTACTCCCTGTCCGACCCCCGGGGAGGTGGTGACGGGGAACAATGCCTTCCTCTTCCCCCTGCCGTGATACTCTCTGTTATGACTGTTGTGTAGTAAATATTATCAACAACGTTTTTACGGATTAGGTAATGGTTCTTTTAGAAAAAATTTTATTAAGTACTTAGATATATCGCTAAGAGGACATTACCTCACTGGCTTGTGTTGTTGTGGCTGAAGAATTGGTAAATCCGGTCAATATGTTTTTGGCGCTTTTCCAGTTAAGTTAACATATCTACACTATGCGAAAAGTTAAACTTTGGATTTTTTTAGCCAATGACCGTGGGCTATAATAAGGCTATTGTATTTCATGTATAAAACCAATTTCTAAACTTGTTAAATATTGTTAATATTTTTCTGAAATCGAGTGTAAATCTTGTTGCCTCACCCTGTAACTTATAATTACATAAAAGTTACTAAAATTCAGCACATTCAACAAAGTTGAACCAGTTTGGCCCCAGTCATTTTAATCTACTGGCCTTTCGTACCCGTAGGAGAGCGCATGCATACACATAATTGCAATATTGCTATTTTATCTCGCAACAAATTTTTATAATTGTTGGAAATTGACATCCAGGCATGGCCAGGTTGAACGCCCACAGACTAGAACTGTAAAAAGTGAATGATCTGCCTGAAAGTGACCCAGAGCGATTATTTGGAGTGCTGCTTTTGTGTATTTCCAAGAAGGCACTACATTAATTTTTTGAATTCCTTCTTCTGGGTGAATTTGAATTTAAGTGGTAATATCAGCTTTTTGAGTCTCTGAATGATCGCTGGTGTGTAGATTATGTGTTAAAGTGTGCTGGGTGTGTGTGCTTTAAGTCTATTGGATTTTATATCTATTAAAAAAAATCATGCATATTGAAATATTTTGTTAAATTGAAATTATTTATTACTTATTATATTTTGTTCAAAAACAATAACAAAAATACAAAAGTGCAATTTTTTTCCATTTTTAATTAACAAGTACGCATATAGGTGTGAAGGGTAAATGAATGTAAATGTCTTTATCTTTATTTTAAAAATTCTTTCGCTTTTATTGTGAAATGTAACGGAAAAAAATCACCATGCCAATTAACAGCGATCTTAATCCATGGTAAAAATACTGTTGAATTACCATGAAACATCTTGCACCCCTTTACCCCAGCAAAAGATTGAAGGGGCATTTCGTGATCGACAAGTACCTCGTCCCCCCGACTTACCGTAAAAAAAGACTGAGATTTTCATATATCAGACCGCTATATTAGTAATAGCCATGTGTGCCATCTTACGTGTCAAAATCGGTTGTTGTTTGTAGAAATTCGCGATTTTTGATTTTCTGGTCAGTAAAAACGGAAAGAAATTATAGCACGTGGCCTATGGGACCGTGGGACACGAACATTTGCCATACACAAAACTCAAAGTCGGGATCAGCTAAAAGGTTGTGAATAAGCTTTTCTCACGGATATCTAGTACAGAGCTGCAACTCTCCCGGATTGTCCCGGGAGACTCCCGGATTTTCCGTGAGACTCCCGGAATTGAACTTAATCTCCGGTCTCGTCGATTGGAGTGCCGAAATCTCCCGGATTTTCCATCCTCTGAATTAGTGAAAAAAAAAAAGTATTTTTACTCGGGAAAAAGTACTTCCCGATTGCCGGTTAATTAATTCGTCATTTTCCGTACCAAATCCAAAATACAAGTTTGGCATTTATACAGCACCACTATTCCGAAAATGTCGCAAAATGGCCGACATTTCGGAATACCTTTTCCGAGTAAAAATACGAAAGTTATCTGTTTATTGAAATAAAAAAAGGTAAAATGTACTAACAAGTAAGAAAATACTAAGGTAACCCAATGTTAGAAAGGGATAACTACTAGCGTCTCTACAAGTGGAATTAAAAGACACGATTTAAGTCTACAAAGTCTGTTCCAAGGGTTTTCAACATGTTTTTCTCCCCCTTTCCGGATGGGACCAGCCATGCATATTTTTATATTTAAACCATTTAACTGCTATATGCTCTGTCCTTCAAATGTTTAACAAATTAACTCCAGTGGTGCAAATTGATAGGCCTTTAGATGAATGAAAACTGTTGTGATTTGCTGTTTTGCTTTTTTAGTATTGCCTCCATCAATGCCATGATGCACCGGTATTATAATTATTTTAGTTCCTGGTTGTGGACTTTGTTCCCATACAAGTATCTTTAAAGGGGGGAGGTCAGGGACAGCTAAGCCCTGTCAATTTTTTTAGGGAATGATTTATTTTCAAGAGCTCTATCTCATAATACAGTTCATAGGTTTGTAGGTGGCTCCATTTTCAAGTTATGAGCATGTAAAGTTGACTTTACTTTGACCTTTTCATTTCATTTAAAAAAAAATCTGTTATGGATTTAGTTCCTACCGAAAGTTCTTAAACGGGACTGTCAGACGGCGAAGCTCTGTCAATTTTTTCAGGAAAGCTTTATTTAAGAGCTCTATTCGATGATGCAGTTCATAAGTATGTAGGTGGCTTCGTTTTCAAGGTACGAACCTTTAAAGTTGACTTTTGCCTCAACCTTTTCATGTCATACTTTAAAAAAAAATCAAGATGACATATACATGACAGTTCCTTAAAGGGGGGAACTATCAGATTGACTTAAGACAACAAAATCTATTGGATGTATCCCTTTTTGAATGAATATGTGTTACACTGTGAATGCTCGCTATTTTTTTTTAAATCTCCCTGTTTCTAATCAAATCTCCCTGATTCCAAAATCTTAATGTTGGCAGCTATGAAGGTGAACATGAATAAACACAGGAGGCGCTGGAATCCGAAAGCACCGTTAAGTAAATGTTGAGTTGAGGTCATCATCAATTTCACGTTCTGTGCCCATTCTGTTGGGGGCATGGTTATAATCAACGGCCTACAAAAGTTATTTTATAGCTGGGTATGAAATAGGAGAAAGGACATGATAGCACTAGTGCCATAATGACAGTAAGTGACCCATTAAGGAACAATGGTCACCAATTACCTGAGTTAAAATGATGAATTGGTGCCCATATGGTGCCCAGGTAGATGCCACAAGTTACCTGTGCTGTGATGGTCACAAGTTTACCTAACTTGCAGGGAGATACCTAATTCATTTTCATGCTCATTCTTCATCTTGCGATGGTCTGTGGCTCTATCTGGAAGGCTGCAGGTTAGACATAGGGCAAAAGATAAATGAATGTGGAATTCAGGCTTGGTGGAGAAATTGTGATAGTAAAGTAGGTTATTAACAATTTTCTTGAGTCAAATCTCCAACAAGATATGGGCCAAAATATGGCACTGTATTGTAGTTCACACTACAGGAGGACTTTATAATATTTTTAAAGGACAATTTGACAAGGGTGTCCAGAAGCCCCCAAATGTAGGGGTTGGCTAGTTTGCGACAAAATAAGAAATTTACCTCTTATCGGCAAAAACAAGGATCGTCTCGAAACCCAAGCCGCCGACACACCTTGCCTTGTGGTATGAAAATTTCTGTTGCATTGAGTAGTCTTGTTTCCATGTTAATGCCATACCATTTGGATTTGGAGTGCATTTGTGGTGTAAAAATAAAAGTCACTTATTGGGTAGGCCTATAGGAAATTTATTTAAAAAAATGCCCATTAGAGATGATAAATTCAACTATTGTAACATATAGTAGTTTGGCTTGATGGACTTCAGAGCTCGCTATTTATCGATCACTTAGCAACAGATTCTCCATTGATTAGAAATGGTCTACGGTGTCATCAATTGAATTTAACACTGAAAATGTAGCACAAGCTCAGCAAATCTACCAGGTGTAGTATGTAAACTATGTGTACCATATACATATGTTGGGCAGATGCATATACAAGTTTGGATTCTCGATCATGCTGGATGCCACATCAATTAAGAGCAAGTAATCATGTTCATTTAGCATTGCTCAAACCTCACAAAAAAGACTGATTTAAGCTTTGTGCATTATTTGTGTATTGGAACATCTGCCATTGTAAATTACAAATTTCTGTCTGTGTTTCAATTTTGCTTCACAGGCCATGGACCAAAGTATACTCATCATTATCTGTCCTCCAAGTAATGAGATATTCATCTGCTATCTTCCACAGATACGTTTCTTCACCTTTCTCTCGGCGGTATGCGTGGTGCTACATCTCGTTGCGACGGCTCTGTGCGGCTTGGTGGTGCCGAGCGCAAAGTCTCGCCGGATGCGCCAAACAACCTACCACAGGAATATGTTACTGCTGCGATTCGCTGACCAAATGTGGCCTGAAAGGTGACCGCTCCCTGGATCTGCTGCACTTTGAAGGGGTGCAGGACTGCGCCATGGTAACGTCAACTATCAAAGAACTGATGTATGCTATCTGCGTAGCCAACATTGTGGCATGTGTGGTGTGTATAGCAGCTACAATCATCGGGTGCGCATACATTGTGAAAAGACATACAACTAGAAGGGTGAGTAACCTTCATAGATCATTGCGTGAATGCAAGAAGGTTGTTAAGTACAATAGCTGCCATTTGTCAGAAATTCCCATCAGACATACATTTTGCCAAGTGCAAGTGTTTGGTCAGTTGGCTCTTGAAATGATTCTTCAGATGACATAGTTGCCTGAAGAACCATTTCATGAGCAACTGCCTAAAGGAAAGATAAATTTGTCATCCTAATACATGGCAGCAACAAATGTATCACATGGCAGCTATTGCACAAACAGCCTTCTTGCATTCACACGACGTTATGATATCAACCATTCTGATTAATACATAACAGGGCCTACAATGAGTTCCTTCCTAATGCCGACAGTCTAAAGCTTTAAGGGGAACAGTTTGATTTTCAATCTGCCTATCAAGGCCAAAATATTGGATTTCCTTCCTGGAGAATTTATCATGCCAAATGTTGACTTCCTGTTCAAGTTATGATTTACTGAGTGAAACCAATTGCAACTTTAAAGATGTCATACATTAAACTTCTACAAATGCAGGATGATCCAGGTCTCAATATTCTCTCTTCAAAAAGTGAAAAATCTGGGCAGAAACAAAACAACAAAAGAAAAACAAGTGACCAAGACCTAAAGTGTATAGTTATAGATGATGTGACATGTGACGTCAACGTTGGGCAACAAACAAAGCACTGCCTGACAGTATGCGCATGCACCTGCAGGACTTTTAAAATCGGCGCTCATTCAGTATGGTAAGGCTATTGAATGCTATAGCTGCATGGGCATATTATTCCCACCTACAACATATCAGTTGACCAAATGCTAACATGTGTTTGTAAATTTGATGTCCAGGCCCGTAACCAGGATTTTTTTAGGAGGACGACAATTTTTTTTAAAAAGAAACTCTCCCCGCAATTCCTGAAGGGGGCAAATTTGGCAAAAGTGGCTTGCAAAATCTTTTTTTTTTACATTTTTTAACTCTTTTTAGGTTTTTTCTGAGGCTTTTTTATTTTGGGGCATGTGCCCCCACTGCCCCTCCCCTTGTAAATGCTCCTGTTGATGTCACATCATTTATAGGTGCACTAGACAAGTGACGAACTGTTTTTTAGCATTTGCCTTTTGTCTCTCTGTGTATAAAACTAGGCATTTTGAAAATTTCACAGTCAGATTGCTTACTATGGTAGATGCCCTAGAAGTGTGACTACAGAGAACCTACCACATCCCCAGGGATAATGAACGCAGTTGCGCAAAATTGGTAGCAAATTTGCTGGCCTGAAATTCTAATGCATGCCTACCACAAAGTAGCCTCAATGTCAGTGGGTGTAGGACAGGACCATCTTCATTATCACACACATCCCCCAACCCATCAGTATTTGGGGAATCTGGCTTTGTTTGAAATGGCAGGACAGTATTGTCAGGTATAGCACTTTGAATATTGGCCCAGTCTGAAAACTTTCCAATTCCCCCATCCCAAAAGCCCTCAATGTACCTTTTAATATTTCAAAATTATGAAGGAAAACTCCCCAAGGGTATTTGCTCATTGTAGACTCAGTAATATTCTAAAGGCAGTACTATTTTTAGTGTAATGGCAATCTAAATGTCTACATCAGCAATTAATGAGGTAGAAGTTGTGTAATAAACTCTTATCCCCCAAGAACAAGCGATGTCTGCATTTATATTCAGTCATCAAATTTGAATACCTGAAGTGTATATTAGGGTCTGTGATCTCAAGTATCAGGCTCCATTGCAAACATCAGCATGTGCTATTCATGCTACAATATTTTCACGGGCATTTTATTTTCACCTTGTATTTCACAAGCAGTTAGAGTAGTGTGAAATTAAAGTGCCACAAAATGTTATTGACTGTTAAGTGACAAGGCATCATACTCTACTTTGGTGCATCAGCAAATTCAAAGACAATAAGTAGTGCGAAATCATGAAATATTAACCCAGCAAAAATACCCAACTACACAGAATACTAATTCATCGCATGTGAGCGTTCTGTGGAGGGAACATTATACAGAAGGGCCTTCATCATTTTACCAAATTTGGCATAGTCTAGTCTTGAGATCATCTCCGCAGACTCCACGTTACCGGTTTGGTTTGAATACTGCATCCATACAGTATAAAGAGTGGTATTACACACTTTAAAGGCTGACTCAGAGATTTCAAAATATATATTTTATGTGTAGTAATTAAAAATAGTCAACTAGAACTAAAGATACTCACCTAAAATGCTCAATTCCAAAGTTAGAGATGAATCAGATTTTACGTTTCCATGCAGTACACTTTTGTATAACAAAATTTCCGGATCCGGAATTTTTAAACAAAGTTGTGATTTGCTATATGAAGGACTTCGATTTCAGCTTAGTTATTTCACACACTGATTATTATATGGACAAGCATTATGCTTATGCAAAAAAACACAATTTGTTTGAAAATTAAGGGCGCACTCCCCGGGAAATCTGAGTCAGCCTTTAAGTGCTTTTGGATTTCTAATGTCTCATTTGAAATTCCGTCAACTGAGAGTGCTGTTTTCATCTCTTTGTTTTTCTTATTTTTAATGACACGAATCTTGTTTAAAACACGTAAGTGAAGATGAGGAGGTCTTTATGTACCCGGTGAGAGTGTGCGTGCTATTAATTTACGCAAGGCAAATAGAAAAATTCAATGGACGCAAATGGGGGTCTGGCCTCACGGCTCTTTCAAAATGCCAATTTTGTCTTTATTTAGCAATATATTAGCCCGTATACTAGCTTATAAAATAATTTGAAAGTGAGCGTGTTACCCATAGGGAAAATATAAAATGCCTATACCTTAAAGACAAAGAGTCAAAATATTTGAAATTTGCCGGAACAGCTTAAAGGTGAAGGATAATTATGTAGAAATCTCATTTTGTTAATTTCCTATCTGAATAATTGACAGAAAAAGAAGAAAACGACAGTGTTCAAAAATACGGAATCTCCATTCAATTACATGTTGTAGTCCGTACAGACAGTAATGACTGAAATTTTTGATTTTGTCCTTATTAGCTCTCTTCTGGTCCATCATTTGCAGGGTATGTTAGGATACTTGTACTTGTTACAAACATGCAAAAATTTTATTTTGATGATTTTTTCGATTTGCTGATTTAGCAAATCACTGATAGTGCCTTTAAGTTATACCGAGCACAACATTGGTTGTTTATTGACAAACAGATTACATTACAGGGGAGGGATTCGGGAAGTTATTGATGCATTATTTGAGAGGTGCAGTGACCTAACTTTTTATCTGACATTTAAATTTCATCAAGTTTAAGGAAGTGGTGGTGCCTTTGTGCTTCTCATTTAAAATATGAGGCAATTTCTGATGACTAATCAGAGAGAATGAAGTGCTAGATTTAGTGCCAATTTTTTGGCCTCAAACTCAGATAGGTTGATTAAAGCACCGCAGCCGACAACATCCCGCTGAGTATTGTATGAGTGTCATGTTCAAAAAGAGTTTCTTCAACAGCCTTTAGTAGGCGTCTGTGAAATTTGATATTTCGGGTTTAATGATTAAGGTTTTAAAACAAAAATATGTGACCGGTTAGAAGTTTTTCTGTGAACGGTTGGGTGGTATAAAGGGACCATTTTAGACAAAAAATTTCTACACGGACATCGATTTTTCTTGGGAAATGCGAAGTAAATGTCTGTGTTGTGAAATGGCAGCAGTGCGTAACCTGATCTTGGTGTAATCCTATGCACAGCGGGAGTTTGCTGGCTGCTGTGGTATTAAAGTAACAAAGTCAACAACTGATAAACAACAAACCACCTATTTTTTTTACGACCATGCTGCCACTGATTATATAAGTAGCCTGGATTAGATATAAATAGGTAACATCATCTCCAGTATTGAATACAAAATCATTTTCCCCTTCTCCCTAAAGCGTGCACTGTATGTCAAGTGTTTTTCATGTGTGGGAATATGCTTAACCTCCACTCATCCCTCGAGAGATGTAGGTCTAGATAACATTAAAACTAGGCCCCTTCACGATATGAAAACTATAGGAAACACATGCACTTGTATAACATAACAGTTTTAAATGATCATAAACATTCCATCATTATAATCCATGTGCAAATTTGAATAAAACACCCTGTTTTGCTGGGATGGGAGAGACATTTCTCAACCAATATAACCCCCCAACAATGGAAACTTGGTAATTATAAAAGTTAAGTGTGGTTTGAAAGTCAGGGCCACTGGTCTGTTTTCCCCCTGGATGTACAATGGTTTCTTGTCGTTTGACTGGGTGCATTTCCAACAAACAACAACATGATCACGCCGGGGGGGGGCATGTTCGGACATTGACATGACTGAAAATAGAGAAAGTGAAGATGGAATTATGGGGCTAGGTGTATGGCATTTTGCTCGTCTAGGGCAATGGTTTATGTCAGAGGTGTAGGGTAGGCAAAATGTGTATGATTTGGCCGGACTTTAAGTTTTCACATTTAGATTAAAAGGCTGACTCAGAGATTTCCAGATGAGGTTGCCCTCAATTTTCTAAATATCATGTTTTGATGTTACATTTAATGCGTGTCCAACTTAATAACATGTGTGAAATAGCTAAGCTAAATCGATGTCCTTCATATAGAAATTCACAACGTTGTTATAAATTCTGGATCAGGAATTGTATTACCTTACCCAGATCCTATGTACTGTTATGCTATAGATAAGATATTTTACTGCATCAAAAAGAACGATCTGATTTATCTCAAACTTGGGAATTGAGCACTTTAGGTCACTAGCGTTGTTGTCTAGTTGATATTTTTTTTTAATTATTTACACAAAAAAATTATAGTTCAAAAATCTGTGAGTCGGCCTTTAAAGGTGCGTTGTTTCCAATCGTCTTTGCACCCCCCCCCGGTCTAACCGGAAGAAGTACGATTTGCTAGAAAGATGAAAGGCCGTATTTTTCTCATTGTTGAGCCCTCAAATCCATTTCGTTCACAAGATATAACAAAAAAACATCTTAATGGTTAAACTTCAATAATTAGCACATTATTGAATAGGGCTTTGCAATATGCATTATTGCTTCTACCATAAAAACTGAAAGTTTGTTTCCCATGGTACTTGATGGGGTGTATGTGCAAGTGACAGGTTCTCATATCATGTAGAGAACACAATAGACATAAATCGGAACAAGCACCTTTAAGATACAATGTTATAAAAAGTGATAATCAGTCATAGGATTTTGGGGATCCATTAATGCAATTGGTAAGGAATAGTTAGGCCTAGCTGTAACCTATTGAATGCAGAGGGTGTATTTGCATCCCTCTTATGTCAGATGTATTAAGTCATATCTATTCTAAAGATAAAGAGCTAAGCAAAATGAGCAATAATTGAATATCTCAAACAACAAGAAATGGACCAAGATAGCTCTAACACTTGTTAATTTTTACTTCATTGACAGCTAGGACCAAAACCTTACCAGGGAAAATAACATTGAGGAAATAGGGAAGAAATGTTCAAGTAGTATTGGTATTTTATATAAAGTAAAACACTTTCTTCCTGAAACTGCACTTCTTAGTCTCTATAGCACACTGTTTCTCTCACACATTACCATGGCTCGAAAAAGTGGGGAATTTGGGAAGCTCCTTCCCAGGAAAGTTGGCCATTTGGAGGGAAACTTGGCCATTTATACATAAGATATAGTGGGAAATCTGTGAGAAATGTGACTATCTTCCCGGGAAATTTACATTTTTTCAATCCTTGCACATATGGTATCACTGCATGGGCAAGTGCATGCAATGCTGAAATGCAGAAACTGCACATTCTGCAAAAGCGTGCACCGAGAGCAGTGAGCAATAGTGATTACAGATGTGCATCTAATCCTTTATTTGTTAAATACAATAAAAATAATGGATTTGTGTAAACTTAATATTGGAACTTTCATGTACAAATGCAGCAACAACCTATTGCCCTCCACATTTGATAACATGTTTGTAACAAACGCCAATAATCACACTTATTCTACAACATGTTATGTTATGTTACAAGACATACTTCAGACTTTCAAATACCTAATATTAAACTTGAATTTAGTGGTAAATCTATATCATACCTTGGGGTTAAACAATGGAACAACATTCCACCCAATGTCAAAAACTCAAATAATCTTCACTCTTTTAAACTTAATTATAAAAAGTCACTCATTTCAAATTATAAACTAATAGAAACAGAGTCTGGGACTTGACAGGCCATTATTTGGCTTACTTTCCAGTACTCTTCCACATTTTATTTCATGTATTAAATGACATTATCATGTATGTAATATGTTTATACTGATGTATGATTGTGGAAAGAAATAAATATGTTATGTTATGTTTATGTTATGTAGGCTTTATAATTTGTGGTATTATGGTCCCAAGTCTTTGGCAGGAAAATTCCTTTATACCAAAAGCAACCTCTCCTCCTCTTTGGAAATAGGACTCTTTTCATGAGATTCACTTGTAACTTTACTTGCTATAACTTGCACAAGATTCCCATATAATAGATACATTGTGCAGGTGTTGCATAGTGCAACACGTTTTTGCTATTCCACCCATGCATAACACGTAATGATTACAACAGTGTTTTGAGAACAGACATTGCATCTCCAAGAATAAAACCATCAGTCTGAAGGCCTACCATACTGACCTTTGCTAAGCGCAATAGCCATTACAGTGTGTATTTAACAATGGTATAACCCTAACACGACAAAGACTCACTAAAACTCATTCAGCTGAGGCTAGAAAATGCACTAAAGTCCCAAAAGATGCGATGACATCATCACACATATGGGCATGGAATTGCTGGCCGGGCCAGTGACACACTTGTGGCTTGCCATCCCTGGTTATGGGATCGGAACACTGGGGCCCCTGGTTCCCACCCAAGATGTGTTAATCTTCTTTAGCTTCTATCCATTTAACCCTTCCCTTCCTCTCGGGAGATAGGCTAGAAATGAGAATAGTGTTAGGGATAAGAGGCAAAAGGCTTCAAATGAGTAAGCAGGTGTCAAATAATGAGTAAGCAGGCAAATTGTGCTGGTCAGAATTATTAAAATGGCTCTCAGATTTTGAGGAGGAAGGAATTATATTGATGAAAAAAAGATTAACTGGGTGTGGATGGCTTACTGGTATGAAGACACACTGGTCCAGATGCTTTACTTGTCTAAACAAGAAATATGTAACTAACACTAACCCAAGATACTAACCTACTAACTGTTAATTCTATTAGGCTAACTCTATATTCATCTGCTTTGATAAGAAAGCAACTGGACCAGTACCTTTACACTTGTGAGCCTACATTTTGTTTTGCATAAAGATCTGATTAAAACCAATGGCTAACTATCATCCTTATTATCACTAATTGGCTTTATGACATTATCTGTACATTTCTTATACAGTGTGCGTGGCTTAGAATGGCTACTCGAAATCTGATTGGTTCTCAGAGTTCCGTATTTCGCCGCTATTGTTTTCCACTTACTGGCAGGTAATCGGAACATCATTTTTTCTCGTTTACTTTCTGGTGGGTGTTTTTTAGTTCCAGACACCACCAAAAGTTCTGGGGGAATAGACATCACAGTTGTATTTCCAAAAACCATTCCGTAATTTTGTAGTAGTCAACCTTTTAAGTGTGATATGAAAATACAAATTCAAACTGCACCATTTGCATGCTGCCGTCTCATAGTATTACATTTAACATCATTTTTTAAAACAACTGAAATGGAATGTTAGATGGGGTAAGAAAATTACAATGGAACTCAAAGGAGCCCCACCCCTATTCGAGGCATATACTCTGTGTTTGTGATAGGAAAGTCCATATGCCACTTTATCTCAACTCCAAGATTTAAATTAACATACCATTTAATTATGCGCGTATTACAATTGTGCATAGACCTTACTCTACCAATGATGTCTTGTAACCGCGTAAACAACCCGTATAATTAAAAGGCGACGCAGAGGATTTCACGGGGAGGGCACCCTCAATTTCAACAAATCAAGGGCTTTTGCCTGGACATAATACTTTTGCATATACTATCCCTGGTGTAAATATCTAAGCTCAAAAACTACTTTGTTAGAAAATTCCTGGATCCTGAATTTTTGTATTTAACACAGATCCTATGGTACTGTTATCCATACATAAATGTTTACATACAACCTGGAAAACCGAAATCTGATATCGTCTCAAAACTTTTGGAATTGAGGGAAGCTTTTATGTGACATCTTTAGTTCCAATTAACTATTTTTCAATTATACACACAAAAAAATTATATTTCCAAATCTCTGAGTCGGGCCTTTACGTTTCATGTAGCATCATAATGGGGAAACAAAATTTGCAAAATATTTTGCAGATAGATGAGGAAAATTCTAGAGGAAAATACAAGGTTTCTACTGAAATCAAATTCAGGTTTTTGATTGAAAAGTGATGGGGTTGAGCTGAGGAATAGTTTAGTGCCCCTTTAAACAAAAATGCAAAAGTATGCCAATGATGAACAACAATCCATTAAAATAAGTTTAATCTGAATACAAACTAATTGTATGTTTATATGTTTGGCAGACAACATTTATCTGAGGTTTTTAGCAACATTTCATCTGATCATCGTTTCACTCGCACCCAGCGCTATTATTTTTCCTTTTTCATCGGCTCTCCCTGTTTATCCTTTTTTTTCTCTTTGTTCTCAGTACCTCTTGGACATCATCGTCGCCCCCCAGACCTCTTCTCAAGACCTTCTCTGAAAGGACCGCTTGGTTCCACAGAGCCGCCTGGGGGGGGACCACGACTCCATATGGCCCACATGGTGCACGATAAATAAAGGGGATTCTAATCAACATTGAATGGCTTCATTGTGGATGTTTGTGGATTCTTTTTTCCCCCGCTTTCCCCCCCTGTCTCTCCTGGCCTTCCTATCCCCCCCGCCTTTTCCGCGCGCCCCCTCCCTCCTGGCTGTAATTTTTGCAAAGTGACTTGATAAACACAAATGCTACTTTCACATTTTTTTTAATTTAAAAACAACTAACATGTTGAAAGTCACTTTTAAGCAAAACAAAATAAAAAAATCACATAGATAACAGTTGAAAAATGTGATTGAAATCAAAACCCTCTGGAGTGTTTCATTTGCAAAATTAATTACAGCCCATCAGAGGTGCGTCCCCCAATCCTCAGCGCGATGTCCCCTTAGATGCTTTGGCGGCTCCCGGATGGACGGTCTCGCATATTTGTTTTCGATTTTTATTCACAACAAAACCAAGTATGTACAATGGTAGAATGTTTGATTGGAGTCAGGGAGCCAAAGATGATGGGAAAGATGTAAATTCTGGTCAAATAGGTTGCCTGTAGACATTGGTAGTTAGCATACCTAGGGTTATTAGCCAAACACAGACACTGCATTTACATAACATGTCCATGGAGATATCTTGTTTCACTGCAATTAAAACCAACAATGAATCATTTTTAAATCCAAGGCTAAAACTGAGGCCTGAAACTAAATATCACTGATATTTATCATCACTTGGATTTTTTTTCAACATAATATAAAGGTAATCCGTCGTTTTGATCTTTACGTTAATGGTTACAAATTCGTAAAATAAGGGAGAAACGATCAACAAAGTATCGAGTATCATGTCATGGAAGATTTAGTTTCGCTTTTACAAATTAAAAGCATTATGGAAAAATAATTCTCTATCCATTAAAATCACCTTTTTTTGGCACTCCCCCTCCTATTCTATTTTCCTTTTCACATTCTTTCTTATTGTTTTCTTGGCTCTTAAAGTACTATTTCACAAAATTTCCTCGTCTACGCATTTCTTCTTCGTGCCACTATCCCCTTTCCACGTTTTCCCCTTTTTTTTAACAACATAACTTTGCTTTCCCCTCCTAATAATTCTCATGATAAAGAGCTCGTTCATGCATCCTTTTCACATCTAGCCGAATCCACCACAGGTCTGTTGATTGCCATTATGTCACTTTTGTAGGATGGTTTATTCCCCTTAGTTCGACCTGTAACCCGACACTTTAGTAAACCCCCGCAACACAATATATCCTCCCAATGAAATTGAAAATTTAAGGAAATGTTTCGTCTGTGATTCGTAATGATAACCGAAATCTGGACTTGCGATCCTTGGTGGCTCACTCCCCGTCTGACAGTGGACCCACATTGTCCATTTTGTATTGCCCACCGCTTCCTTCCGTATTTTCACCCTCCACCCTTTGCTGGTCTCGCCCTTCCTTCTTTTCCATTGCTCTTTTTTTTTATTCTCCCCGTTATTTTTATGCTGGTCTTAAGTCCCCCGCCTCCTTTCTTTTTTTTTCTTCTTTTGTCTTCTTCAGATAGGGTCTTCTTTCTCCCCCCCCCAGACGAAGTAGAAAAAAGGTGGTTCTGCCTTATCCTTTCCTTCGTTTTGTATTATCCGTGGATTTTCTATTTCCGGGGGGGGGGGGGCGTTACGGGCCGCTCGCTCAATATCCCCCTGGTACTCTCCCTCCCTTACCGTGTTTTTTCCAGTCTCCCTCTTCACTGTGGCCTCCCTCCCCCTCCTCCCAACCTTCCCCCCTCCCGTCGTTTTTTTTTCCTCGCTACGTCATTTTGTTGTTCCTCACCCGCGATCGGTTCTTTTGGTCCTCAACATACGTACAATCCCATTTCAGAACACCATTTCATTTTGATGTCAATATTTCAATTTCTTTCTCTCCTCTATTCGAGTCAAATTTCCCTCTTTTCTTTTTCTTATAAATAATAGCCAAGCTAATCACTTAATTCATAAATGACTTACGCTTTTATGCCTTTCTTTATCTCAATTTACTGCCTGATACACTTTCTAACCATTTTTCTAAATCGCTATTGCCTCACTATAAATCTCTCTCTATATATCTCTGTTCCCCTGTTATCCTTCCCGTTTTCCTTGTCACTATTGCAGCACATATTTTATTTATCCTAAGTAATGCTGTCCTGATGTTACGTTTGCACAGCACTCACCCCAGATTTCTAGTACCATTTTCCTTCCACTTTTTATTTTAAAAAACAGGAATTTTTAAAACCAAAAATTTTCCTTTTTATCTTTTTCTTACTCATCTCTAACTTGTTTTTTTTGCCCCTTCTCTTTTTTGTATCATTCTTTTTTGTCAGACCCATCTTTTCCTTTTCTTGGTGGGATGTGACTTCCTTCGTTTTCCCGCGCTCCCGTTTGGTTTCCCCCTCCGCTTTCTCCGCCTCCCTCTCCCCCCTCCGCTGTTGCTCCCTCTCTACATTCCCTGCTTGCCGTCATTTGCGCTGTCACCTCTGTATATCCTCTCTTTCCTATGTGTCTCTACTTATTCACTCTTTCTGTCCTGTGCCTCGCCCTTTTCCCTCTGTCGTCGCGGTTTGCCCCACCCCCCCCCCCTTTTCCTCGTGCCTTTTTGTTTTAACCCTGATGCCCATTTTGCTGCTCCTGTACATTTACTGAAATGAAGTTGGTACATTGCATAAACTGATTTCATCAATAATCAAAAACTGATTTTCACCATCAAAACTATTTAACCCCCCCAAATATTTAACTAAAACTCATTTAATGCCAAACTGTTGTCCACAAAACACACCTCGATATTACCAAAAACGAATTTCACCACAACTATTTCACCACAAAACGTATTTTCACCACAAACTTATTTTATCACAAACTTATTTTAAATCACAACTTATTTCACCACACACTTAATAAGGAGATACCCACTTGAAATAATGTTAGAAAAACATGAAGCTGGCAAATCTGGCAACTCCAGTCAGCAGGTGGATTTCCAAAAGTGAAATTGTACAATGTACTAAAACACATATGATCCAATAGTTTTGTCACAATCCCAGCGGGTACCAACAGGGGCTCCACAATACTGAAATTAACCCCTGGCCCAGTTTGCTATCATTTCTACCTCTTAATAATATCCCAAACTATTTTTGGGCTAGTTGTAGTTCTGATTCATAGAGGGAAGATAACAAAGTTCTGTTCTTTGGGTGCGAAAGTGTCGGCTAGCTGCTGTGATCTAAACCTTTTGATTATCCTTCACCTTAGAGAAATTGTATGCTTTTGCTAAGATGGGGTGAGTCTCTTGATGTGCAGACTGAGATATGATGTTATGATTTGTTGTTATTTGTAGAGAAGTATGTAAAGATTGTTTCAGTGGGTTGGGTGTACTGTCCTGGGCTTGTTTTGTATTTGTGTGCACCAAAGTTTGTAGTCATTTATTCAGAGGGCTGGAGGAACGCAATCTCCAGTAATCATAATTATTGTATGATATTAAAGGTGCATTTTGTGATCATTTTTGGTTTATGATTCACTAGATATTCCCGAGAAAAGCGTATTTACAAAATTTCAGTTGATTCTGACAGTGGGTTTTGATGTTATTGCGCAAATGTTTGCATCATACTGCCCCATAGGCCACTGTGTTGTAATTTCTGTCCGTTTATGGACAGAAAATACAAAATTATGAATTTCTTCAAGAGCAGATCGAATTTGCACGTAAGATTGGGCACACATACTATATTTAGGCCACCGGTTCAGCTGATATTAAAATCTCAAATGTTTTAGGCAAGTCAGGGGATGAGTCTGTGATTCACGAAATGCCCCTTTAAACTTTGTTGAGCAGTATCATTGCCCAATAATGCCAGTGTGTATGTATGCTGCAGGAAGGTTTCTATACTTCATTTACCTTCCTCGAGTCAGTGATGTCCAAGTGTTTAGATGTTTTGCGTGTGCATTTTCGCACCGCGCGTGTGCGTATGGCAGCGATTTCAATCAACGCTCGCAATTTAAATTGCTGCGTCCACTGCATAACACTTGCGTTACTGACTCGAGGAAGGTAAAAGCACTGTAGTACCGGGTAGATTTGCTCTCAACTGTGCAGGAAAAAGCATTGGGCTATGATTTCTGAGGCTCGTACAAGAAGAAAAATGCTGGGTTTTTTAAATCCATACATTCTCATATTTTTGCTTTAAAATGTTTAATCTGGGCTCTGTAAGGAGTGTTAATTTGGGCAGAACCTGACATGACTACATCATTTAGAGCATTAAAGCAGCACTGGCACATTTTCACAAAATATGAAATGTCTTCAATTTGCTCTCAAATGATAGTATAGGCCATTGGAAGAACAGAGATATATTTTACACATAAAAATAACATACCCAAAACAGATAGGGACATTGATATGAGGATAAAGATATCCAGGTAATTTGTAGG
>JAMKCH010002415.1:0-58001 GCA_023653785.1 Ophioderma brevispina
CACCAAAATACACTAAAATTATAAAAGAATAAATCGTAATTTTCCACAATTTAACTAGACATTCAAACTACTCTTCTACACAGCTTTGCACTGCAGATATTAACCATTAATTATTCATCATAAAATATAGCCTCAAAGGGTAAAAATTGCGACAAAATTCAAGATGACCACCAAAATATCATACAAAACTGACAACTTAATGTAACTTTAGGATCAATCCCAAAATAATTCAGTGTTATTATACACAATGTCTCTTGAAGATGGAGATAATTGTTTGTTTTTTTTCGTGAGTAGATTATTATCAAATATCAAAAAAAGATTGTGGCCCAAGGGAAATGTTGATCAAATTCAAAATGGCTGCTAAAATACCAAGGACCTATTGTATTAGGTATAACCCGGATTGGTGTTTAAACAACTTCTAGACTTATATTTTGGTATGTCAGCTTAAACTTTCTGGCTTTGAGTTGCAAAGGGATAACAAAGTACAGAATGGCCACCAAAATACACATTTATCACTGAATGTCAAAAGGTGAGGTCTTAGTAGACATACTAGACATCTGCACCAGAAAAGTATATTTAAACAAGTCCAAAGGGACTGACACAAGTTACGACTCATTTATAGCTTCTTTACTACATGGATTTCCATTTCTAATTTTTATGACACAGGAGAAGTTTATGTTATAAGTGATGATTTCATGTGTGCAAAGTAAAAGACTAGTATTGCCGGAACTGCGTAAAATGTGTATTATTAGGATTAACAAGGTATGCACCAGTAGTGGCACTTCAGTCAATATTCCTTCCAGCAGTGAGAGTGTGACTTGTCGTGCCAGTTACCTGCTGTTGCCATAGCCTCATTTATTGTGTCATCTGTAAGAGGAGACATAGGCAGCTTTGGTAGTGAGGTGTGTCTGTCTGTTGTATGTCGTGTGTATGTGGTAAATAAATGTTCAACACTAAAAGAAGTGCCACCATTTCCACATATGCGTGCACATTTTCTGAACTTCAGGGCGCGGATATAGGGGAGGGGGCTCGAGCTCTCCCGAGTAATTCGCCAAAATATTGCAAAATCAGCCCATTTTTGACAAGTTTCAGCCTTCAGCCCCGGTACTTTGACGTTTGTTCCAATCCCTGGATCCGCCCCTGTCTGGATACAGTGGACCTGGGTAGTGTCCAATGTGGTGACCTAGTGACCTTTGTCCCCATCCACAAACGTGAAAGCAGACGACATGTGTTTGGTGAACGCTGTATTATTTTTTGGATTATCACCAAAAGGTCTTTTGGCGATAAATCATTAGACACCCAACCCCCCCCCCCCCCCACCCCCCCACCCACTTCCTTTCTAGCCTCCGCTAAAGGAGTTATGAAATGTTGAATTGAGGTCAAATACGCAGTTAGCCTGGTTACTAAGGGGTGTAGTTACCAACCCCTTGCAGAAACGTACTCAGGTGCGAGAAATCCTTTCATTTCGAACTAGCCAAAAAGTCATGTTGAGTAGTGTGTTGGACATTGCACTACCATTTACAACAAGATGCTCTGTCGTTTTGGTATTTTGTGATCAGCTATAGATGAAAACACCGCCGCAAACAACTTCATACATTTTGTCATGGCGACAAAAATTAATAGAGAACCATGAAATGTTTTCCCAGTAATTGTTTATAAAGGATTTCATGATGGGAACCGATTTTTTTTGTCTGCAAAGGGCACTAGGGATTTTGCCTTTGGTAGTGTGTGTGTGGGTTTGTGTGTCTGTCTGTTTGTCTGTGTAAAATGTTAACCCAAAACATAATTGCTTGCTGTTTGCATATACTTGCACACATTTCAGGGCACTTTGCGTGTGTGCTTGGGTAGAGCCCTACAATTTAGCCCCTCAATAGTGGGATCAAAGGTCACATCTAGAGTAATTAGAGGCATGGCCCCAAAATGGGAAGATTTCTCAAATTGCTTGGTGTTGCCACATGTGTTGATCAATTTTCATAACACTGGATACCATGGTCATTGGGTAGTGTCTACAAGTGTTGGTACCCATGTGATTTGGGACCTCATTGACATTGTCCCATCACAAACCAGCGACGAAACATGGGTTCAGTGAACATTGGTTTTTTTAATGATTTCTTTTAAATCCCTTTTACAATGGATGTTTTATTTTCCATTTTCCTTCAAATAAAGAGCCCAGTCACTCCTTGCTCATGCAGCTGTTCTACTGGTTAAAAGTCAATCCATGAGGGTACCTAGGAACAGTAGTTTGCCCTGGACTATAGCCACATAAAACCTGCACTTAGAAGACATACGAATTCATCAACTCTGTCATGTAACCCGCCCTTGTATAGTTATTTTTTGTATTCACAGGACCGACACAAAGTATCGCTGTTTTAAGTGTTGACATGTGCCTTTACAGAGGGCTTGTGGAAAATCAAAGAGCCATGTAGAGATGAGGCCCTCTTGAGTAAATGTAATCCATAAGTGGGGAAAGAATTGTCTTGCAAAGTGAAGGTGTGTATTTAAACATTAATTCGTGTTCATGTTAAATCTGCACAAATTTCCCAAGAGCGCTAAAAGGTGCAATCGTAATGTCTTAGATCAAATTGGATTGATGTAGGCACAAAACCAGCTGATAAACTGTTAGTTATATATTTCTGAGTAAGTACCACTTGACTGTTTGCATTTAAGTACAGAATTACTGCACATACCAAATGTGGCAAGAGACACCATTTACATAGGAGAGACATTATGATATTGGAAATTTATATAGATAATCCTTGATTGACATTGATAAGGTAGCATTGGGGATGTATTGTTTATCTCATGTTACATTTATAAAGGACATACTTGCTTTTAGGTAATTAAGAAAAACTGAGATGACTAATCATTGTACTTGTTTTTACACAAAAGAAGGTTTAAACAATGTTTAACTCAGTGATAATTAACAGTTAATTAAAGTTATGAAAACAAAAGGTTTTTTTTAAAAGTAATATGGACGTGTTAGTGTAGAAAACATTATTTCTTTTGGTATAATATGAAGATTTGATGCTTTTACCATAGTTCAAATATTATACTCTATTACCAACTACTTAAAGGGGGATGCCCAAATTTAAGTATATGAAGTTTTCCTTTTGATAGAAGGGACTTCCACCCCAACCAAAACCCCGTCTGTAAAGTTTTGGGCTGATATTTCATTCCGTTTTGAGGTGAGGGCTAAAAAAACGTGCTTTTGTAAGCCCATAGATACTGTGTAAAATTAATATTGGTCGACCAAAATGCGGGAACATTTCGTGTAACTTCCAACCAAAACATCTTTTAGCTCTAAATTTTCACAGGGTTAATGAAGAAAAATAGTAGCTTTCTAACCTAACAAAATTTTGATACTTCCGGTAAAATCTGGGGTCCCTGCGGACGAGGATCTAGTGATCGGGCCATGAGACCTTACGAAATAAACATGTAACGGACCATTTATAAACACTTTGGGAAATACAAGTGTAAAAATATTTAAATTAAGCTATAATGAGCAGAATCAAAATATGTACAAACGGGGTAATATGTTTTCACTTCCGGTTCAGGCCTGAGAGCCACTAAGGCTACCTTAATTAAAGGCCGACTCGAGATTTCCCGAGGATGGCGTCCTCAATTTCTAACAAATCAATTTTTTTAATATACATAATGCTTGTCACATGGTAATATCACTGTGTGAAATAGATAAGCTCAAATTGACTATTAGTTATGAAAAATCACAAACTTTGTTAATAAAAATTCTGTAATTGATATGGTATATTGTTACTATACATAACATATTTACTTTATCAAAAGTACAAAAAATTGATTATCTCAAACTGTTGGAAATAAGCATTTAGGTGAATATACTTTAGTCTAATTGTCTATTTTTAATTAATGCACAAAAAATATATTCGAAATATCTGAGTCAGCCTTTAAATCAGACTAGTGTATTTATTACTCTTATTATTTCTTTTTATTATTACATATAGTAGTGTTTAAAGTATTCTTTTGAATACTGATTTATGTATATTGCAATATTTATTATTTTGAACACATTATGAGCCATCTGTTTTTTAATCATTTTTTGAGATTCCTTTGTAACAGTATACAAAATAATGCCACCAAATATTGTGCTCCACTGTTGTGTTTGCTCAGTTCTTAAAGGGACATAATGGCATGAAAAAAAATGACATTAATAAAGGATCCTTACTGAAATCACCAAAAAACAATTGGATGTTACATTGTTAAAAACCAGTTAAAAGTTCCGGGGGGGGGGGGGGGGGGTGGGGGGGGGTGGGGTGGGGTGGGGGGGAGGTTGGGGGGAGGAGGTGGCAGTTGTTTGTGGACAGAAAAGCAAGGTGTTCACATCCCTGGCAGAATTTACAGTGTATCTTGCATGTTTTGTGATGCAATTCAAAAGCATTCAGACCAGGATTCAGGCATTGTACTTTTAGGCTTGTAGTAAGATATTGATCTGGCAGGTGAAAGATGGATTAGCACATATACAATTGCAATGGTCTGTGATCTGATGACAGCATGCTTTTCAAGTTTGGTAAATGCTGGCACTGGCAGTAATGTCAGCATCCTTGTTCCAGAAATTGCCACAAACTGCCACCTCCTTCCTGGAACCCCTCCTGTTTTTACTGTTTTTACAGAATGTAAACACCAAATTTTTTTCAAACGCGTGGAGGAAGTGATTTCAGTAAGGGCCTTTTAATCTGTCAATTTTGTTGTCAGGCCATTATGTCCCGTTAACAATGAGTCACAAGTACTAGTTCAAATGATGAGAGACAGAGCTCCAGATTTATGCTTTGAAAATAAAGGATTATTTTCGAATGTGATAGTGTCTTTACCAGCTTTACCAGTTATATTGATACAATTGTTTTAAGTAGAAGAATGAGACTGAGTGATTCCATGCTAAAATGGTTTTGCTGATTCAAAAGAGACTAATAAAGACTTGGCCATGGATAGAAGTAATACCATTTTGGTATCTCTCTTTCTCAAACAGATTTCAAGGCAAAGTAGGACATTTTGTCAGATGTGCATGCTCCTTTTTTCTTAAATTTGAGAGTGTGGCACATTGATATTGCTCATCCATGTGAGATGTATACAGATTAACCTCTGACCCCATGTGACATGTGACCTCATTTCAAACTGTGATGGCAGCACTGAATTAGATAGAGGAAACTAGAACTAAATCATGTGTATTATTGAATAGCCCGAGAGCGTAACCAATTTCTTTCACACCTTGTGTGTTGTGCTTGTTGTTGCACAACCAACCGTGCATCGTCACTGTTGTTGCGCAAGCACATGCACATAAAAATCTGTGCCATCTTGCACTTATTGTCCTTTTTCCCTATACACCGTCCACACACTGCACTCAATTGGCCCGTGACCTCTTGCATGAGCCATACAGTTAACAGATAGGGCATGCGCTATTTTACTCCGCTACGGGAAAAGTATTCAACCAAATTTGTTCGTACCAGCATATATTTTGGAAAATGTTATAAGTTAAAATATTTGTAAAATTCAATCCAAAAGGAGCTATAAAAGTGTGCAACCAGGGCATGTTTTTAAGAAGTAATAAAGCCAGACTACTCCTAAGTTTGCCATGTTATTTCTATGGCAAAATTCACCCGTGTAGGAGGGCGCAGAGAGAGGGTTGTTCAAGGCGCTGTATATCGAAAACCATTCATCGCAGCGTGCTCATACCAGCTATAGACACAGATACAGTTATATTCTAATTGGTGTCCAAATTTGATTGACAGGTGTCACTTAGAAAAATGCGACCTGCCTTCTCAAAAAAACCCTCCCTATAGGCCCAACACAGCCCAAAAAGTACAGTGTGCATGTACTCAGTGAGTGGGTAATCAGTCATCCATAGCACATTATTGATCATTGATTGGGTGATGGCCTATGTTGGGGAAAGCAATTTGTATAAGGTCAAAGTTGTGAATAGATTGATGTCATAATGATCTGGTTGAGTGATCAAAAGGTCGTGGCCTTTTTGCTGTGGACATAACTGCACTATGCATCATGTGTTATGTTATCAGTGTTGCATTTCTCCAATGTTCCATTGTCTGATTGGCCGATTTTTCTGCAATAATTAAGCGAAAATCAATTGACGGAAGAAACATGTCTTGATTCCTGCATTTGTAATGCACAAAAAGTCTCCCAATGACCCCTGTTAATTTTGCTAAAGAAAAGAGACATCTGAGTTACAGAATGCAGCAGTGGTGGTGGTGGTGGTTGTTTTCACTCGCTAAATTCAATGGACGTAAAATAGTCACGTCTCATAAATATGCATAAGGACTTTCCTAATACAATGATATGCAAAGCAAAGTAGGACATTTTGTCAGATGTGCATGCTCCTTTTTTCTTAAATTTGAGAGTGTGGCACATTGATATTGCTCATCCATGTGAGATGTATACAGATTAACCTCTGACCCCATGTGACATGTGACCTCATTTCAAACTGTGATGGCAGCACTGAATTAGATAGAGGAAACTAGAACTAAATCATGTGTATTATTGAATAGCCCGAGAGCGTAACCAATTTCTTTCACACCTTGTGTGTTGTGCTTGTTGTTGCACAACCAACCGTGCATCGTCACTGTTGTTGCGCAAGCACATGCACATAAAAATCTGTGCCATCTTGCACTTATTGTCCTTTTTCCCTATACACCGTCCACACACTGCACTCAATTGGCCCGTGACCTCTTGCATGAGCCATACAGTTAACAGATAGGGCATGCGCTATTTTACTCCGCTACGGGAAAAGTATTCAACCAAATTTGTTCGTACCAGCATATATTTTGGAAAATGTTATAAGTTAAAATATTTGTAAAATTCAATCCAAAAGGAGCTATAAAAGTGTGCAACCAGGGCATGTTTTTAAGAAGTAATAAAGCCAGACTACTCCTAAGTTTGCCATGTTATTTCTATGGCAAAATTCACCCGTGTAGGAGGGCGCAGAGAGAGGGTTGTTCAAGGCGCTGTATATCGAAAACCATTCATCGCAGCGTGCTCATACCAGCTATAGACACAGATACAGTTATATTCTAATTGGTGTCCAAATTTGATTGACAGGTGTCACTTAGAAAAATGCGACCTGCCTTCTCAAAAAAACCCTCCCTATAGGCCCAACACAGCCCAAAAAGTACAGTGTGCATGTACTCAGTGAGTGGGTAATCAGTCATCCATAGCACATTATTGATCATTGATTGGGTGATGGCCTATGTTGGGGAAAGCAATTTGTATAAGGTCAAAGTTGTGAATAGATTGATGTCATAATGATCTGGTTGAGTGATCAAAAGGTCGTGGCCTTTTTGCTGTGGACATAACTGCACTATGCATCATGTGTTATGTTATCAGTGTTGCATTTCTCCAATGTTCCATTGTCTGATTGGCCGATTTTTCTGCAATAATTAAGCGAAAATCAATTGACGGAAGAAACATGTCTTGATTCCTGCATTTGTAATGCACAAAAAGTCTCCCAATGACCCCTGTTAATTTTGCTAAAGAAAAGAGACATCTGAGTTACAGAATGCAGCAGTGGTGGTGGTGGTGGTTGTTTTCACTCGCTAAATTCAATGGACCGTTAAAATAGCCAAGTGTCTCATTAAATATGCATAAGGACTTCCTATACAATGATAGGCAAAGCAAATATGGCTGGCACCTAAAACTATGATAATGAAGTGCGTACCTCAAATCTGGTTACGCTGCTTCAGGAAAAATCCACTAAATCTGGGTTATATTTAGATCATAAGATTGCAGACAACACATGCATTCAGGAGAATTCTGTAATTTTGGAGATGAGTTGGAAAACTGATGAAAAAAATGAATGGTCCTATAAATATTTGTTTGATTATATGTGTGATTAATAGAAGTGTTTTCATTGTGATATGACTATGTCTTTAAAATTGTTATGTTATTGTTAGAATACTTGTACTGTAGCATCAACAGTAGTTTGAAGAAATGAGAGATTTATGTTATATAGCAACAGTTTTTACTTTTTGTACTTCACCTGTTTAAGAAATTAATATTTATTGCATTATTTTATAATGGGAACACCATTGTATATGTAAATTGTTGTGATATTTTGATTTGGAGACATAAATTTGAGTTATTGAATCTGGTTATACTGGGATGGGCAGATGGAAAATTGAATTAAGATGCTGTGATAGAACCTTGATAATTATTACCATGTGTAAAAACATGTTAAATTAACTCATGTAAAGAACAAGACAAGAAGAGGTATAGTGTTCTTCCCACAATGCATTTCTTGCATAATTTTTGCACTGTTTGTCACATCAATTTATAGTGACAAAAAGTACCTAAATGAATGGAATTCATCCCAATCTTGCAATTTAAGTACTTTTTGGCATTATAAACTCATCTGGCAATCAGTCCAAAAAATGTATTGGAAGAAATGCATTGTGGGAAGAACACGATACCATCTCTTGAACAAGACCATGGTAATCTAATTAGTACAAATAATTGATTTGTAACAGTTCTTATGCAGTGGAATGTCTGGCCTCTCACCGGAAATTATCAGGATGTACATTATCATCATCATCGTCATCATCATTGTCATCACCTATTGTTTGTAGATGGGAATGGAATACTGGCACATTAATTCATTAACAGTATGTCAAAAAGATAAAGAGTGCAACAAATTTGTGCTGTCATTAAAGGTGCAGCAAGTGATTTCAAATATCAGGTGTCCCTAAAAAATTGAAAACCCTGATTTTGGCACTATTGTAAAGCTTTTGAAATATTCCTATCTGAAAGGATTAAGCTGAGAAATATTTCTTTAGTACAAAAATCATGACATTTCTAATTTTAATTGGAGCAAATACAAAATTCAGCCTGTGTTTTATATTGAAATATAAGTAAATCAAAATCACCCTTTGTTTTCACTTATAAAACATTTCTGTGGCCAAAAACAAAGTAATAAATTTATTGAGAATCTAATCTATACGAAAGCACACATACAACTCAATTTATGGATCCCTCAAAATCTCTTGTTGTACCTTTAAGTGTTTTGTCACTATAGCCTAACCTTGATTCCTCCATAAGTCAATTAGTTGTACTAATTAGCCTATTTAATTTGAGTGCTTGTGTTTTGGTGCTTTATTCAAATATGAGGGCTGTTGTGTAAAAACATCAAAAATATATAGAAAATCAGTAGTTGTAAATAATAAAATTCAAAATTGTACCAAAGATTGTGGCAGCTTGACTAGGATTTTTAAGGTGCATTTCAGAGTTTAGCATCTTTTTGGTGTTTCAGTGGATAATGTTCAAAATATCTTAAAAGTAATTTTCATATTTTCAGTAAGTCACTTCTAACGGTGCACTTTGGTGTTAGCGAGAAGTCGTAATTTTAAAGGGACACTTGGAGATTTTATGAGGATCGAAATTTGTTTGAATTTGCATGTGATTGGTTGTAGAACCTCTACTGAGAACATTTCAAAAGACAAACAAGTAGAAAGGAAAACCAAAAACTAAGTTTGAACTTGTGTCCTGTCCTAATTGGCTGTATAGCATTCATTAATTTTCTTTTGTGCATGACAGAAAATACTTAATCATCATTTTATTATAGTCAGAGAGAACGTTCATGTGACCGTACAGTTTAGTATATATACAATTTTTTTGCTGAAAATGATAGATTAGGGTGTGTAGAATAAGAATGTGCCGGGTGCCATCTGGGCATCCTTGGGCATTTTGAGAAATCCAAGATGGCGTCGCCATAAATGATAATATCTATTCAATCCTATAACTAGGGTGTCCAGAAAGGAATTACACCCTAACTATTGGTTTGACCATAACTTCACAAGTGAGTATCACATTTGCACAAATTTAAAAAGAATCTTAAACCACAATTATTTTTAAGTTTAATGTAACAGCACTCGTTTTGGTTCAGTAGTTTTGAAAGACAGAAAGAAATAAACGATTATTAAAAACACAGCAATGGCCCAATTCCAAGTTTTGTAATAAAGTTGAGAAGACAGAACAGGCGCGAGAAATAATACAATACTCTTTCATTTTCTTTTTTCATTTTATTTTTTTTAAACAAACCGACTAAACAAGGTTTGTTTCAAACATTCAAAAAACCAAAAAAGAAAAATTAAAAAAAAAAAATTTACATCTTTTCTTGTTCACTTAAAAAATTGAAGAAAAATGTCAGTGATATCTTCAGTCTTTTTTGATAAATAATGTAATACCATGGCTGTAGCATTCAATAAATTCCTTTTTCATTAATTAAATTGCAATCATCAGAGCAGCTTTCTAGAAAAAGTTATGCTTTGAAATTCATATTGAAACGAAGTAAAATTTGATATTCACTAGGTTGTGCCATTATAAACATCTAATCGTAAACCTGTAACATTAAGTTATACTTTAAATTCAAAATGGAAGCCAAATCCACTAATTTTAAAATATGCCCTTTATAACAGCAAATACCGGCCAATAATAAATGACTGAAGGACTTAGGTTATGTGGTTAGACACAATAAATGTATTGATACTTTTAAAGTATTGTCTGTAACATGACGTCAATCAATAGGGCAGCAAACACGTGAACATCTTCAAAAAATCTTTGACACAACTTGTAAGTATTACAACATTCCATCGAAATCAATGGGTCTATGACATTAGAAATGAACCTTTGTCCAACCAATGTTACACATACATTTCAATTGTTTTAAATGCGCTAATCGAAATAAAACTAATATGGCGCAAAATTGTCAAAATACCTAGGAATACATTTTTTCAAAATATTGCCATCAATTATAATTTGACCCATTTTGATTTATCGGGTTACCTGGTATCACTTGGTTATGATCATTAGGTACATTTTAATTCTTTCCTTGACACATAATTTATACTGAAGGTAATATTTAGATATTTGTTTCAAGTATTTTTGGAGATATTCATGTTTTGGCTGCCATAAGTATTTGGCGTCAGTTACAACTTTTAAAAGTATAGAAACACATTTATGGTCTAACAACATATCTAACGTACTTATGTTATTTTTTTATGCAGGTGGTATTGCTGTTATAGTGCATATTTTAAAATTATTAGATTTGGTTCCATTTTGAATTTGAAGTATGACTCATATACAAGTGCCATGCACTTGTTCATTGGGTCCTATAGTATATTATTAACTCCATAGTTGATAATATGGGTGAATAGGGTGAATAGATAAAGAACATTTATGGCGACGCCATTCTTGGATTCTCAAAACGCCCAAGGGTGAAGGTGGACCGGCAGATTCTAATTCTGCACATTCCTCATCTATCACATTCAGCAAAAAAATTGTATATATATCCCCTTTACCGTCAGGCCATAACTTGGACCATATCTCTCCGACTATATTACAGTAAAGGCAGATTTTGTAAGCCTCCATAGGAGTACTGTGTAAATGAATATTGGTCAACCAAAAATGGGGCACATTTCGCTCATTTTTTTCTAGAACCAAAAAATCCTTTAGCCCTAAGATCACAGGGTAAATGAGGAAAAGTAGTAGCTTGCTTCTGATACCAACATGTGACCACTTGCAGGTAAAATCGGGATTCTGGGAACGAGGGCTATTAGCGATCGGACCAAAGGACATTAACACCTCACTTGTAAAAAATTGTGCAAAAATGGCGAAGATAGAATGCCAGAGAGAAGACGTAAACCCCCAAACCAAAAGTTGTAGTTTGGGGATTTTTCAATGGTCACTGTGCCGTACAACGCATAATACATGTGTAGTGATTGTACACAAGAGGGTTTCCAACTGAATGAGAGAGAAAGCCTACTTGCAATATGATTTTGGTCAGGTGTTCATGTCGCAGTACACGCAATGCCACTTGAAAACTCCAAAACTGCCCAACTTTTGGTTTAGGGGTTTTACGTGTTTCAAGCATTTATCAGCCATTTTTGCACACTTTTTATACAAGCAAGGTGTTAATGAAAGGCAAGAGTAGGCAACAAAATGTATAATTGAAAAAACACAAACTTTACATATTATCGGATTAGGCACAAAATGATCGAAAAACAGTTGACGAATTACTTTTTGTGCCAAATGTTATTGATCCATCTGTTTGGATACTTTTGCAATGGCCCCATGGTACAGTATATGTGGTCATAGTGTTGTTAGGGGAGAAATTTTGTGGTCCATCAAAAGGAATCCTTTATCGGGTCACATTTTTCTGGGGTTATGAGAAGAGATATCGTCATGCGAGTGCCACAGCGGTCTATTGTGCAATAGCGAAATGTGAAACATGTGTGCTGCCATGTTTTAGGCTAGCTCTAAATTTATCTTTAAATTAGGATACATTCATAGATTAAGTTCACCTATGGTTACCAGGAAATGACACTCAACTTGAAAAAAGTGACCCACAGGTACACTAAAACCCAAGAGTTTCTCCACTGTTAGGGATCCAAGTGCTGTTCGGAACACGACCTTACACTCTATGGATAGACGGGTTCGTGTGCCCTCGACTCCCTTACCTGAGAGTCAACAAGGAAACACCGGACAGTGCTCGCTTAGCAATATGGCGGGAAAACAAGCATACACCTTGTCAAAGTTAAGGAATTTGGTATGACAATGAACATCGTGTGGATATGTGCACAGAGTGTATGCAGGTTTTCCCGCCATTATTGCTAAGGCGAAAAGGAACTTCCTGTTGTGGACAATCGGCAACCATTTCAACTGTGCGGCAAGCCCGTATTCCCATGTGTAGAGGCAGTGGTTGGGACCAGCCAAGACTCGGCATGCTGTAACCTTGTTTATTCTCAGGAGGCAGCTATTCCTGACTACCAGCTATGTGGCAAACTCATCCTGGGCTGGCGTACACAGGTTGGAAGCTTGTATTAAAGTCGCGTCACAACACATCACGTTCACATAGATTAATATGGAATAAAGTGCATATAGTATTATTGAGCTTTATGCCATTGCACACAGCTAAACTATGTGAACATGAGTGCTGTGACGTGACTGTTAGAAGCCACTTTTGCTATTCGATTTGGAGACCTATGCTTGCTGGATCACGGCAGACATGCGAGTAAACGAGGGCCTTAAATTCAGTCTGCATTGTGAGTCCGTCAGTTTGTCCAATTCAATTTCAACAATAACTGGACTGGAAGGGTTGAATTAAACTGGGTACACAAGTTTATTTCCCAATGCAAAATTCTACAATCTCCATGGAAGACAAAATAAAGAGAAAGACAATTTTTGTTTTTTTTTGGGTGGAATTTGTAGCTGACTTTGTTTACAGGTCGTCTTGACTCTGGTGTTACCTGTATTGTGGACACATGATTAATCCGTCTGCACATGCGCTTTTTATTATACCAGAACTGGATTCACTCCACAAATTTGAATACAATAATTACAACTTCCAAATAATAATAATACATAAGTTTTTAATTTTATAGTCACAATAAAATTTAAGAGTGTTTTTTTTTCCATTTGTTCTGAAACTAGAATCTACTGCAGCACCTATTGTGACAACTAATTACTAAATTTAAATAATTAAGCCCAATGGATATTGCTAAAACCTGAAGCATTGTGGGATTTGTTGCTATTGCATTATGGGATAATGCTATGCATTCAATGTTTGGTTTCAGTTTTGATACAGTGCATTTGTGCAAGTTTACTGCTACATAATGCTGTGACAGAAGGATACCATATCAAGAAGGAGTCAAAAATATCACAACATACAATAAATAAATCTCTCAAATACTGGAAAGATGTACGAGAATAAGGGTTGAAATTCAGGGACTACCATCACAATATATAACATGTTCGTACAGCTACAGATGGTTTGTGCTGGGGTAGCTTGTTTGAGATTCTTGCCCACAATCACGGTTCCAGGAAAAACCAGATGAATTCATCATAGGACAGCTATCAGCTATTTTAGGAATTCATCCCCGACTCTTGTTTTCATTTTAATCTCCAACTCCAAACTGACATAATAATGAAATTTGGCATGAAGTGAGCTTGCCAACATTTACCAAAGACGCACGAAACGCAACTGAGCTGCAAAAGATTTGTTCTTTTGTACTTAAAAGAATTAACGAATTTAGCTACACGCAAGTCACGAATAGCACCGCTATGAGACGATTAAAATATGTATGGTCCTAGACCATTATTTTGGGCCAAAATCTCACTTTAGCATTCGGTACTAGCTATACCACAATCCATCACTTTGTGTCTGTTTTAATTTTCTTTTCTGAGCTGCTTGTATTTTCAGCATGCAAGGTTGGCAATAAAATAATATCCTTAATAATTATGATAGTGCAGCTGACATTATTTCAATAAATATTTCAGTGCAATCAAAGCACATACAACGTTACCAATGCATGATAATATTTTACCATCATTGGCTGGTATTCTGAAAGGGAGACTAACTTTAGACCTGGGTTTAAACCAGGGTTAGTCCTACAAGAGGGGACCTTTTTTCCTTTCAAAATACTGTCAAAGTTAAATGTAATGGGTGAGAAAATTCCTCATGGATGGGCTGTTCCAGCCCATCCATGAGGAATTTTCTCGCCCATTACAGCACACTTTTAGAGTATGTTGTAAGAAAAAAAAGGTCCCCTCGTGTAGGACTAACCCTGGTTTAAACCCAGGTCTAAAGTTAGTCTCCCTTTCAGAATACCAGCCTACATGTCTTAATTACACTTGAGTATACACAGTATACTATATTTTGTACATGGCTACAATGCCCAGTTTGTCTATTGACCCTCACTTGCACAATTATATTCAGCCATAACACATTGTGCAAGTGATCGTGGTGGCAACAGTCAAAAAATATTCAAAAGTTAGTATTAATTATCTGACCATGTTTAGAATCAGTTTAAAAGCTTTTTTTAATAAAAATGTTCTTAATTTAGAAGCATTGTAAACTGAAGATTCCATAAATTTTAAAACATCAAATATTTTTTAATTTCACATAAGGCATCTTAAATATTAAATTTATGAAAATTTAAAGCTATGGAAGCAGCAATAATTGGCCAATTGCAAAACTATTCAAAACTATTATGTAGCAAAAATAATGTCCTTCACAAATCTCAAAACACTGATTTACAATTTGGTTGGGTACAGGTTCTGCAAATCTGCTTACCCAAATTTCATATTTGTTATATAACATTACACACTGGACGCTTTATAATTAAAGGTGCTTGTTACGATTAAATAATGTCAGAATTTGATTTTTTGTTTAAAGAATTTGAGAGGGCAATATTTTAGTGATTCTTAAAGTTAGATGACAAGGAATCTGAAATAGCAGACTGGATTGACAATTTCAAGAAATTGTACTTGTATGCAGTCCACTTGATTATTTTCTTGTTGCCGTACCTTAAAGTCATAAAGAATATCCTTAAAATAATGCGCAGGTATCGCATGAGGTAAAATAGGACTTTGGCATTGTGCTTTTTGTAAGATTTTTTTCTTCTTTAAAGCTGAAATACATTGAATCTTTCACTATGCACCCTTTTAAATTTAAATCAATAGCCACCATTTCAGTATTTTAAAATATCAAAAGATGGGGAAATCAATCACCTATATTTTAGGTTTGACCACTCAGGGATTCCAAATCAAAATTTGCAAGTTTGATGAAAGACCCAAATTAGTAAACATACAATTTGAAAGCTAGTAACTTTCTTAAAATGACTACGTGTGTATCAACAATTGATGAAATGAGTGAGCGCCACATAGACTCCTAGCCTGAAGACTCCTAGCCCGAGTCCCCGGCCCTCGCTGGCTACTAGCAAACATTGCAGACAAAGATGGCAGTGCGTAAGTGTTGAAAGACCGAATGATTTAACTAAATAGACAGTCCCCAACTTGAAAATGGTATGCAAAAGTTGCACGTTTGACCAGACTAAGCCACTCTCTATTGATAAACCATCAAATGTTTCGGAGATTACAAACAATTACACCAATTTACTCAAAATTTCACAGTTGAACATGATTATTTTATATGCCAAAATGTCGGCATTTTTGAACATCGCAGCATTTCTGTTATATACATGGCACTTTGAAGCAACTTCATCAAAGCAAATGAACTGTCTACATATGGGCAAATTCACATATCAATAAGTGTGTCTTTATAAAAATTGGTAAGTTTTGCCAAAGAGTGGAACAAAAAATGAGTGATAACATCATTCATCAGAAAGGCTATTTTTGTTACTTTAAGCTGAAGTAATCCAATTACACTATAGCCACAATTGAGTCCACGAAAATTGCCAATTATGCAATAAGTGACCTTGACCATTAACAATCAGAGTTTTGGTAATAATGCTTAAAAATGCAACTTCCCAGTTCTCTAATGACTTGTGTGGTTCCTATGACATTGCTATGTTAACTTCCCCATAGCAAAATAACAGGACAGTAAAACTCCAGCCAAATTTATTCATTAGATTTCAAGTACACACAAGTAGAAAGCATCTATGATAACTTAACTGTCCATATTTGGTATGTCCTGAATATTACAGTTAAGGTGGTTACATCGTGTTATGCTGCTTGCAGCTAGGTGTACGTCACTTGCAGGATTGAGCTATTTAGTCAAACAACGCTATCATCTGAAACTACGTCATGAGCGGCACCACTCCAAAGTTGACTTCAAGTCAACTCAATGCGATTTGCCACTTTGGGGAAAGCGGCAGCCCGAGCGGCGGGGAGATCGATTTATTGGCTTGACGCTTTGCCGCTTGGGTCATCGCTAGCGATTCTGACTTGATTGCGTAGCGACGTAGATTTCATCATCAGAACAGCAAAGCGGCATGAAACTATGTAATCACCTTTAGGCTAACCTGAATATTGAAGGTATGTGATCCAGTTCCATCCATTTGATTTGCTTTAAAGGGCATTTTGTAAGCACCTTCACTTTCTTTCATGATTAATTACATATTCTCGATGAAAGTTTATTCCCAAAATTTCAGTTGATTCTGATAGTGCATTTTGTTATTGCAGTGTCCCACAGGCCACCATGTTGTAATTTCTGTTCGTTTACACACACAGAAAATACAAAACTACCAATTCTTCCCAAGTAGCTCAATTGTGCATGCAAGATTAGGCACACTTTCTGATAAACACAAAGAACTCATCAAGACAGGCAAAAACAGTTGGTAAGTGGCCGAGAAGGATTTCATGAAATACTGAGGATTTCATGAAATACTGAGAAGGAATACAGTTGTATGCATTTCAGTTTTAAAAACCCTGAAAGTGTACCTATTGCTGAAAATGTATTTTTTGACACCAGTAATAACAGAATTTTGAGTTCAGTAATAACGGAACTTTCTCAAGGTATTTCATAAGTATCTTGTCTGTACCACAACAAGGTCTTCACATTTTTGTATTCTTACTATACTTTGATCAGTACAAAATAGGCAAGCCTCATTTTGTGAACTGTAACAAAACAGTGTTAGCACAACAAATGCAATGAACGTGGGTTACATGATTCTTGTTTCTTAGCAGGGGCAAGTGTAATCAAATCAACAAACAGATGCGATTCTCGCCTATTTAGTGCCAAACAAAGTATAATAAACAGCTTTTCTGCTGCTACAAGATTAATACAGCTTTCAAAGGTTTTATCAATATTACAATGATGCATGCTCATGAGCACGATACAAGCCACCTATACTCTGCCCAACTCGAAGTATGAAGTAGCAACGTGGGCATATACATTGTACCGACTTTCAGCGCGCGCGTAAGCATAACACAAGTGCACTGCCACTGAAAGGCGGCACTTGCTGGGTAAAGTAGAGGCTGGTGTTCCAGAGGGAAAACTGGTTATTAAAAATCTTCCATAATGAACGTAATCTTAGCGTGGGATTTTTATATCGTTCTGAGAGACAGGTGCACTATCTCTACGCACACACACAGCAGCACAAATTGGTTAAGTATGGGACGTGATACATACGTCTACGCAAACTAAATACTATATTGACAAATGTTAAACACTCGACATAGTATTATAAATACATAGTATCATCAATTCTCGATGTCTTTAAGTATATATGTACAATGTGGCTTTAACACACATACTGGCAGTGTTTCTGAAGTTATAAATATGCATACTTCAAAGACGTTGGATTTCACACTACATTTAAGAAACGGTCATCAATTCAAATGCCAATCTCTCCAAAAGAGAGTCTTGGCAGACCTTGAAGTTTGCTAAACACATACTACTGTAACAGCCAGTGAACGGACAGTTCTATGCTCCAGAGAATCAACTACATCCATGTATTAATAGCTTAGCTTGATAATGTGGTTTGAAATTCATGTTGGCTTCTCAAAATCTTGTCTCTCTCTCTCAAATTCTTGATTCATGTGAGTCAACAAAATGTTAGGAAACCGAACACAGAATCATGTACAAAATGTATTATCTGTTTTGATATTGTTGCTGTATACCACCACACAGCAACCAAAAATATTTTTTTAAAAAAGAAAAAGAGAATTAGAAAGACAAACAAGAAGTGTATAGTTTGGCTAAAAATGCAACTATGTTAATTACAATACGAGTTACAGGGAAATGAGTTGTGGTCAGATATTGTAAAGTATGAATTAAATCCTTACAAACCTACCTGCTCAAACACAATATCAGAGTTTTCAATACAAAATCCAAAAACTGTTACGAATACACCCTTGGCCAAATTAAATGATGACCGTGACAGAATAGAGTTCAAGACTTACAATAAGACAGCTCTCAATCATACTTTTTACACACCCTGAATCCTTATCAGTTTTGCAATATTGTACATTATGTTCCTTTACACATGTATAATATTCTTACACTTGTAATGAGTTTGGTTAAGTGCTAATATCAATGACTAGAACTTGGCTAAGTCAATATCTGTACAACAAAAGTACACATAACCCATTTCCTTTTATAAAATACTTCCTGGTTTGACACACTGTAGCTTGATTAAGTCGGAAAAAAAATCAAAATGAGCTGTGCAAATCGAAGGGAAAAATATACATTTGAGCACCACTTTGGCAATGTTAATCAAAACTTTTGCATGAGGCATGTATTTGTGTCATTAAATTATTCTAATGCCTGAGCTTACATGATTATAAAATAGCATGAATGAAGCTTGGCTTACACAATTTCATTCCCATGAATAACCTTAAGCACTTTTATGTGTAATTCCAGCTTAAACCGACACATACACTAACCCCTAAATCCCCATACTCTCCATCTGCGCACATTTGTAGCATTAATCTGAAGTATCTAAAGTGAATAAGCCAAAAGTGAAGTAATTGTGTTAAAAATGACTTTTCTTGTTAAATGGTTGTGATACCATTAAAGTGTCAGAGTTTCTGCTTTTAAAATTGAACCTTACTTTTTGTGCAGTTGAGACTTTTGTTATTTCCATTTAAAAAAAAACATAAAAGAATGTCATATGATGCTGCTACAATAAGGTTATGTGTTATTTCTTATTTCGAAAATACTTCTTCAAAACAATCATAACTTGGAATTGCACAATACGTAATTATGTCCCCACTGACCACACATGACCTGTGACCCGGAAAGCCTTTGGCCAATCACAATCCTTGTCATACGACTGCTAGGCAGTTTGCTTGTCTGGCAACAAGACTAACAATGCTGTAGTTTCTATCATAAATGCTTGGGTAAGAGACACACATACATGCATTTGCTATGGAATTGGCCAGTGATTCAAGAAGCATACCTTGTAGAGCTTGGACCAAATACTTCTCTATACACTTGTTGAGTGATGATTGTATGTCCTAGTTTTGCTGAAATTATGTCCGACGATTTATGAACGATAGTATGACATCTTGATGGTAAAAACAAAGGCTTTCACAGATGCAATACAACAACGTAATTTGTTATACATGCAACATGTAACATTGGCAATAGCTATAAAACAACAAAATAGAAAGCACCTCCAAAATATAACAAAATATTGGCTAGACATGACAGTGTCCTGACATCATCCATGACAAAATTCACGTGGGGAATTTGTGTCTTTTACTAAGCTGTATTTAAAAAACTAAACTACAGTTCTATGCACCACAATTTCATAACTCCATGCCATCCGACAGAACAGTTTTGTCCACATTTTAATAAGGTACCATGCTAATAAATATATATAAATCTCTATGACACATTGCCTATTTTCTTACCCTTCCCTAGTGAACAGCTCATTATTTGTAAGTTAATTGGTCCAAATTAGGCATTTGTTTGACAGCTGAGCATTTTAAATAGGTGCAGGTCCTCAACATGCACACTTTATTATTATAATGGCCATTATCCTCATCAATTTGAACTGCAGAATTGTATACCTTAAGATAAGCATGTGGTGAATTCAATAACCACATATGCACAAAATTGAGTGAATTTGATCAAATGTTTTAGCACTAGTAAGCACTCATTCCAAGTGGCTACACTCCATAGGCCTGCGACTGTTTGAATTTTGACTTGTTTAATTTTCCAGGATCATTTGCAATTGAAATCTGATGAGGAAAACGCCCAATTTGCTAATTTTACATTTTCCACCCGATATTTCTATACTCATATCGCCATATCAGCATTGTTATACATGCATGAGCTTCGGGCTCATATATTACCTGTACACACTTTGCTATACATACGTGTTGGTACATGTAGCGACAAAGCTGTTGTAGAGAACTGTACATGAAAATAATCAAAGTAAACCTAACCGAAAGTATGTACAGCTTTTAAGAAAATGTTATATTCAATCCCTGCTAGAGTAAGCTTTATACATGGCTGAGATTGCGAGCAAGGAAGTTATATTAACAAGCTCTGAAAGCTTATAACCATGGCTGCGTCATATTGCCTACTTTCAAAAGAAAATTGTTTCATTTCAACATCTTTCTCGAAGTTGTCTTGAAGACTGTTGTCCAAACAAGCTCAATTCCAAAGTTCAATGATCACTGTGATCCAAAGTTACAAAGAAATATCCCTATTGTACATCCCAAAGACTAATTTATAGAGTACAATTATTATTGACAAAGGCATCAAGCTGTAAAAATTGTTGGATATGAATAATCCATTAGAATAGAATTTCTGTGAGATTCTGTGCAGATAGTACTGCCACCGACTATAAAATTTTGCTTTGATTCATTAGGACTTTAATTTGTCAAATTGAGCTTGTGTGTTAAAATAATTAAAATTAATAATAAAAAGTTATTTGTTTTTAGTTCCATGTCCAATGATATGAACAATGTAGAATCCCAGGATGAAGCAGCATGGTAATATAACCTCCTTAGATAGAGATAAATACATGTATCCCTGTAGTTTTGAGATGAATACTCATGGCTTTGATCCCCTCCCAAGACACTAACATTCACATTCTCACATTCAGAGTACAATTACATGATCTACATACACATCTACACTGAATGAAGCACCATCCCAATGCATCTTCAGGTATTACTATATTCACATAACAAAATGATGGAATTACTCAATAAAATAACCTGCATTTGTAACAACGGGCAATTGGCAATGCGACTAATTGATATTAAAATTACCAGAACATCAATGAGCAATTTGTAAATACAGATTTGTTCCAGCAGAGTTGATTTTGAGAAGTTGCTTTTTAAAATAAAGCCATGATCGGGTGCGTAGCCAGCCCGGTGGTTCCAAGGGGGCAATTTCCCGGTAGGTGCAACAAATGCCCCGATCACAGGCAAAAATTTCCCGGTCACAGAGCAAAAGAGTCCGAAAAAGGGCTGATTTAACATGAATATCAGTCTTATTTCCCGATTTGTCCTCATTTTGTTTTTCAGAGGGGGCAGTCTGCCCCTCTGCCCCCACCTGGCTACGCCACTGGCCATGATATACTAGCCGTCGCAGTGTGCGACTGTAAAATCGTTAGTGAGAAAACGCTTAAGTAGTGTTTATCAATCGCTTCCAACGTGAATATCGCTGGTAGCGTCGGAGTGATTGAGTTGAATAAAAGTCAACTGGCTTGCGCCAAGTCGCTTGGGCATGTTAGTGACTTATCGATTAGATATCGGCAGTCGCTTTCCCTATCAGCGATGGAAGTGATGTCATAAAAAATGCTACGCTCCTTGCGATTGCTTTGTATATCATGGGCATATTACAGTTTAAGAAATTCCCTTTATGTTTTTGGATAAGATGGCATTGCCAAATTCCACCAGATACCATTTGCTACATATCTGTCAGAGAATGGTTTTCTTTGTCATGCATGTCATCAGGAATGTACTTGTTAAGTACACATTACACAAAACAAAATTATGTAGAAGTCGTCAGCAGGTGAAGGGGAAAGAGATGAATTACTGTTATATTTTTGGTCAAAGTACACACACAAGGTGTGCATATGATAAATCAAATTTATCCCGATGGGCCTGTTTTAGTTTTAAACTTAATGTAGTCTTTTTACAAAGATCAATGAACTTAGAAATAATACTCTTATTTTACCTCATTATGTACACAAATATAACATTTCTGATCACAAATGTTTCTTCTACATAAAAGCACACGAAAAATAGCAAATAAGTTAATTTTGACCATTTAATTTTGAACAGAATCCAGCAAGTAGAAAGAAACTTTAGAAAATAGTTCCAAGGCTTTATACATTTTAGCATGAATGGATTTTGGACATTAATAATTTGGCATTAAAACCGACTTCAGTTTTTTTAAAAATGGAACCCAATTTGTTTTCCAGGCTATGCAAGTATTATTTGAGTTTCAGAAGCTTAGCACCTGGGCAAACGGTAACATACTTTGCACTGTATTCAAGCATGAATCCATTTCATAATTTAGCACAACTGATTTTTCAAACATGCTTGTTTGGACTATGCATCAAAGTTGCCCATTCAGAAAGGCAATTTCAAAATGCATAAGTGCATATATTATTCAGACAGCGAGCTCAAAACACTATATGCATAACATATGTTAGAGTTTCATTCAGGCAAAGTTTCTGAGATGTTCAGAAAAGATTATCTACCCTCCTGCATCCTCATACATAAAATATGTACTGCTCAAAGCAACTGACTGTCTCAAATTGATTTGACAATGCGGCCAAAATAAAAATAATGTTTGGTTGTCTTTCATCACTCTCCTGGCGGTAACATCCGTTGATCAGGATATTTTGCACACTTTTTTTTCAAACTAATTTCCAAGGGTAATAAATCTAAGGTAATTAGGGACTATATAAATTTGCAATATGAAATAGTAACCAAAAAAATTATCTTCACAATTTAGGGTCATATTCTTTGTGTAAAACCTTTTCTGCCAGTTCTCACAGTATGGATTATTCAGTTTTGTTTGTTTTGGCCTTGGGTCAGGGGTTCCAACCTTTTTTTTCCCAAAGACCTTAATTATAAATGACAAGCTTGGGAGTGGACCTCAAAACATTTGTCTTGTTAGCCAACACTGAGTCCAATAAACCAATGCCAAACAACAGGGTTGTTTAATTGACATCAGTAAATTAAGGTATATACATGTATGAACTTGTGGAAGTATACCATACCATACATGCAGGACTCATATTGAGAATTGGACATGTCAGATATTGACCTGGCAAAGAAGTCGATGTTGCCAAATTTCATTGGGTAGCCAGGAGACATTCAGTATATTGGGTGATCATATATCCCTTATTTTAGGAGTTGGTCAGTCCTTTCTAGGACATGTCTACCACAACATCCCAACCTATGAAACAGTCCATCTGGTTGTGTTTTGTCCAATATTATTTCATCCTCCAATTTTTAAACTGAAAGCCTTACTCTTTTTTAACCCTGGTCTCTAACCTTAACTTTTACCTCTAACCCTAACCCTCAACCCCACTGACCCTAGTAAATATAGAGGATGAAACAAATTTGTATGAAAGATCTGTTCCTGCCTGACAACCAAACTGATATCTCAGCCTAAATGATACTTTTAGAAATCATCTCAGCTTGAAAATACACAGGAACATACCTACATGTACATGGTAAAAACACTGAGGCCATTTGCACTTGGTCGATTCACATTTGGTTGAATTCTCATTCCCATTTGGTCAAATATTGTTTTATCCAATTCAGATTTTGTCTGTTCCCATTTTGGACAAAATGGGATTGGATGAAACAAGAATTGGACCAAATGGCAATCGCACCAAACAGTGACCACCGTGGGGATAAACCCCACATTGCTTACCCTTTGTGAACCCTGTGCATTATCTTACATACAAAGTGTGTGTTACACAGTGTGTAGAATACAACATAATCAAATAATAGCGGTGGATGGCATATTGTAATAGCATAAACGTACAAATGTACACATACATAATACCATATACTAAAACCTATATACTAGATTATCTAGCATATAAGTACTAAACTTAAATATTCTATTCATATAGTGAATTATACACTAATAGAAGCATTGCACTTAAATCTTTAAGATATTTCATATACATAAATGTGGTGAGTTACTATTTACTTTTTCAAATAAACAACATAGAACATCGGTGGACAGAAACACACACAGCTGTATGTGGTATACAAATTATAGCTGTTCATACACTCTGGACATGTACATGCAAGAATGCAGCTATTTCAGACTTGTACATTGGGCATGGCAAGATAGTTTGTAAGTTTGGTAACCATTACATCTATTAGAGGCCTAAACTTTATTTAAGGTGAGCATGTATTATTCAATGACTATTGGCAACATGCATACCTGCCAACATTGAGAACCCAAAAATCAGAAAGCATGTGTCGCGAACACCTCATCACGAAAGCCCTTTTGGGTGGTGTCTATTCCGGATCCACTCTAGGGCCTCTAGTGGATTACACAGCCACAGGGGCAGAGTCTTCTGAAGTTAATGGGTTTTAGTGTTTTTAGCTGTAGGAAGAGGTTAAGGAGCCCAAAAATATTCAGGACTTTTTTCTGGTCATTTAGTTTCCAAATTTGTTTGAAATTTCAGAAATCAGGATGATTCCTATAAACAGGAAGGTTGGCACGTATGGGCATGTTCCCACCATTTTTCTTTAACCTATGGCCCAATGTTAAATACAGATTCACTATCTATACTTGTTGATTTGTTTGCACCTCCATATTCATGTGGAATGACGATTATCTATTATCAATCTTCTTCCATAATAGCAAATGTGATAACCATAAGTGATTATGCATTGGTCAGTAAAAAGCCATATGGATATATTTCATTCTTTTCCCTTGCGATAGCCAAACATTAATTGATTTCCTTTAAAGAGATTTTATGACATGTGTGCATCACATTTAAAAATGCCCTCAAAAGTTGAACCATTTCACAATAAGTAGGATGATTTGGTGTTTATTACAAGAATGCACATTTTTCAAATGTCATGGGCTTGGTAAATGTCAATGAACAACATGTTTTGTCAATGTGTAATACTCCTGGCCCTATTTGATCCAACATAATTTAACCAGTCTACAGCATTCTATGTACAACTAACTTCAGCATGATGATACGACATACCATGAGGCAACAACTCCTTCCCTATTTTTGCTGACATTTTTAACTTTTTGACTCCTCATTTGTCAATTAAAGAGACACTGGCACATTTGAAAAATAGTGTTCGCCCGTCAAGATTTTGCAAAATCGATTATTTTTGCTGGTTGTAAAAGCTTGTATTACAAAAGACCCTCACCTCGAAATGAGTAAGACCAAATCAGCTTCCTTATGGGTAAACAGACCGTTTATCATTTAACGTCGCCGGCGACGTTAAATTCCAGCAGACAACGAAAATGGCGTTTACACAAAACACGCCTCCGTATGCATGCTTCTCACGCTATGCACACTGTTTGACCGGTCTATAACCTTTGTTGGTGTATTTAATATCAGAGTAGTACGAGTCACGAAATATTCAGTCACTATACACAGAGCAAGGTGTGTGTTGATTTAAAGTTATGGAACGCGTTAGAAAGTTGGCCACAAATTACCTGGATGTCTTTATCCTCATATCAATGTCCCTATCTGTTTTGTGGGGTAGTTATTTTTGTTTGTAAATATTCTCTGTTCCTTCCCAATGGGGCCCATACTATCATTTGAGAGCAATTGATCAATGATCATATTTTGTGAAAATGTGCCATGCCGCGTCATAAGATGGGTTGGTTCATTTTGGTTGCAAATTTATACAAAATGTACCTGCATGCCTGAGCAATTTACTTGCAGTCCAAATTCATGCAAATCACATGCTATAAAGGATTAGTTTTATCTGGGTTTAGATTATAACCCAATGTGGGTTAAAGTAGCTAATTTATTGCCAGATTGAACCTGAAGCAATGTCAAAAATAGTCTTCTAAAAGATGAACAAGGGTGTTAACATCTTTCCAAATGGAGCAATTCACGGGTTTCCCATAAAACCCTGTATCTGAAGTTTGGTATAACCCTATGGTGTCAAAAATAGAAAGGTCAAAATGTGTGTCTCTTCAATATCAATTATACAATGGGTTAAAACTCTTTGTTTTTCTAAGTTGTGTTATTAAGAAGTTGTATTCCCCCTGATAATATACATACACATATCACAGATTTTAACATTCACCTCTTTTGAATCAATGCTCACACTTCACTCTACAGATTTGTTACGCTAATATGATTTTTTTGCACAATTTAAAAGCCTCTACTTCATGTAACCAAACTGGAATGTGTACAACAACCCCATGGTCACTTGTTTTTACTTTAAGAGTAAAAATTAAAATAGAAGTACTTAAATTGTGCAAGTGTTATATTCTTTGATTTCATATAATTCCACAATAATACAATTTTACATACACATGTACATGAGCACTTTATATACACAATAAAAAATGAAGGAATCGAAAATTACCACAAAACACAAAATAACAAATATCAAATTCTGCACTATGGTAGCGATTTACCAAGTTCAAATTCTGGTGAAAGTCATTTTCACAGGGGTAGATATTCTGACAAAGTTTGTTTTTCCAAACCCAAACCCTAATTTTCATTTCTTTCATAAAAAAAAAAAAACGTGCAAAAGGCATGTACCGGGTGATTCCAAGATATCAAAAGGCTGTATTTTTATCCGTGTCCAAAAAGTAAGAAATCTTAAAGTACCGTTTTCATCTGTAAGTGAAATTTTTCAAAAAGGGACATTTATTATAGCTAATTTGTTCAGTTTTTTGTAACTTTGAGAGCAAACCATCACCAGCACCATCAGGGAACAGCTTAAAGACCAAGGTGCTCCACACACAAAAAGGGATCAATGTTTGAACAAGCTCAAAAAGATCAACAATGGTTGCATCCACAGCTGTATGAAAAGATAAGATCTCTACACAATGGATTGGCTACACAACAGTAATTGTATATGAAGCAACCAGCAGACATCTTGGTCTACCGAACACAATAGCATTCAAGAGGCACCTGTGTAACAGAAGTTGTATCCCGGGTGCACGTTTTAGAGACATGCCATCGCATACGTGAGCACTTCAAATATAATGAGCTCACTGAATTGGCTTGATTCTGTAGTCTGTTTTGTCGCTTGTCCACATTTCAATAGGAACACTAGAAATGACTGGCTCTTAACCACCTGCTTGGGCTCTTTTTGGATTGCCAATATGGCTGTCAATGACAATTACGAAGCCAAGTTTCCAATCCATTGTATAGAGATCAGTGGAAAAGAACATACTGGCCTGCTAAAATTGTATGTTTAGAACAGTTTTAAATGGACAGATGCAACTTCTTTGAATATATGTTCTTATTCAAGCTTTCTTCACATTATTTGATAATGTGCTAGGTGAGGTGCACAAATTAGCCAGTTTCAAGCTGACAAATCTGCAACTAATTTCACAATCACAATTGTTAATCCTCTGTGTTTACTTACAAGTACGGCATGATTTTGAGTATTTTTTGGACCATTTGGTTGATAAAAATAATGAGTGGCGCTTATTAGAGGACGAGCATTTATTACAGACTCTTCTGTACATACCCCTGCCATTTCACAAAATGAACATACATCTGGGTTTACATAATTTAGAAAAACATTCATGTGTACATCCTACACAAAAGAAGCACTTCAGAAGCTTGAAAACTCGATCACAACACAAGAACCATAATAAGTTAAACACATACATGTAATTGTATGTAGATTTATAAACACTGAAAATTTGAACATTCAAAATTCACAAAAATTTAAAAGACAAAATAGAAACAAAAATAGCTAGATAATCAAAGGTACTACCTTTGAGAAAAATCAATAAAAAATAAAAAGTACCCTATTTTAGCAAATAGTTTGAAACGAAACAAAAAGTAGAAGTAGCTCTGCGTGTCACTAAGCAACAAGTTGCTAAGCAACAAGATAACTAAGATAATTTTGTTCTGACCATCTCCTAGTACAATCATGTAATGATTACATCATAGGAATACATAGCACCCAAATTGTCAGGTATAAATTACAGTTTTAGTATTTTTGTTATTCTCCAAACATCTTACAAATTCTGCAAATGGTACTTGGAGCAAGATCTTAAATATATACTTCAGTTGTTAAAGTTGCAGCATCACTTGCATAATTGATAATAATACTTGAAAATGTCCTAACCGCAAAAATTGGCTCTATTGTTGTACACTTGTCGGCAGAGGGACAGTGTGGTTAGTTAGCAACTTACTGTCCCTGCAGGCCAATAGTGCCTCTCCTATCGTCTCGCATGTATCTGACGGCAGGCAAGGACTTGCCCCTCGATCACACGACAACTCCGAGATATTACTCTCTTCGCTCTCCATTTGACCTATGACACCGTTCCCACATTCTCCCACATTAGCGTAGCCAAGATGCGAGGTGCTGTTCTCGATGTTATGGTCCCCCATCCCGACCGTCACCGAGCTTATGCTACTTGTAGCGAGGGCTGTCTCGCGCATTTCTTCCAGGGGATCAATAGCTGTCATAGCACTCAGAACCGTGAAGCCACTGTTGCTTGTGCTCGAGCAGTTCTGGGTGGAGTTGGTGGCAAGGAGATCAGTTGATGAAGGTACATTGCACATGTTATCCTTGTCGGTCGACTCCCCGTACGCCAAATCACACGACGAACTGGCAGATGTTGTTACTATGTCACCAAAGCCACCACTGCAGCTAACGGTAGGGCTCAGATCTGTGAAGGTTGCACAAGTTGACATCGGTGTAAGTTCTGAAGTACTTTCCAGTGGTGTGAGCTTGGCCACAGCACCTTCATCCGGTGATACCGGGAGGTTACCACCAGCAACCAGACCACTTGATGACATGGAGGGCATACACAGATCTGCCCCAGCATTCTCGTCCATCATGCCATAAGCAGCACCAGATGCGAGACCAAAGTTTGAAGACCCAATGTACTGGTAATTTTCACCGCAACTCGACTCCGAGCTGCTAGAGCTGTAGCTCTCCTCGGAGCTCTCGTACGGAGGCATGGGCGGAAGTGAAACATTGCACTGTGATTCAAGCTGCTGATTGGTCATTTCATCATCGGAGTCACTAAAATGCAGCATCCGCGGGAGGACATCCTGCATATTTCGTTGTTTAATTTCCATGTTACCTTCAGCAGCGGGATAGTTGCCGCTAAACCCTGGCTGACCGGAATACACACTACCAGACATACAACTACTACTCTCACTAGCACTAAAGGTGCTACCCTGCTCTCCATTGTGAATGCTACCCTGCATACAATTAATACTTGAATCAGTCACTGACGGGTTAGTTTTATTCACCAATGAACTACATGTGACTGTACTATGATACAAGTCACCATTTTGAGGATCTTCCACAAATCCATTTTGATCTTTTTCAATGTCAATCCTCATGAGGGTATGAATAAAATGGGTACGTACACGGGCAGGGTTGAATTCAATCCTCCCCGTCAGATTTCCACATCCATCCTTTGTACAACCGCACGGAAAAGACAACCTATCTACCTGACATTTGATGCCAGCTATACTGCACGCACACGTTTCTGGATCGCAGAACACACGACAGTCGCACCCGCAAGACTCTCGGGAGGCTCGGATGCGCTTCAGTTCCATCTTCTCCATGTTGTCGATCTTTTTGACCCCGGCAGTTCGCAGTAACTGACGCCTCTGCTTGGTTGGAATAGGTTGCAAGAAATAATAGTCACAAACGTTGATGGATTTCAGCTCTTCGTCTAAGTCAGCATCGGATATTTCACGGTCAAATTCTGTGCAGCCAAGTTCTACCAGCTGCTGCTGACGACGTTCCAACATCTGACGTTTTAAGATGCGTCGATGGGCCTTTTCTTGCTGGATGGCATAATCACCTAGGCTGAACTTCTCCAAAGCCTCATGCTGGCGGGCCATGCCTAAAACAAGAAAGGAAAATAAGAATTTATTTACACTCAAATTATTTCAGGATATGATATGTGATGCGGAATATGATGATGAATTCTGTGTCCTTCGTAATCTCTCAATATACAAAAAACTTATCATATAAGGCCAAAAAAAAGTTTGCCTCTGGACCCCGCGTGCATAGCTTTTAAAATCAAAATTTGCACGTAGCGCTACGCGCTGATGCGATATTTTTTTTTACCCTTCTCTTTTCTTCTGAATCGCACCGGAACCGATCTGATCATCTTCTCTGGTGTGATTGATGACATCGTACGGCACACACGAGCTGTCTCTACACAGCCCGTGGGTATCACAGTTCCGTAACGCTATGGGGATTTGGTGAGGAAATTCTAAATTTTAGAAAGTTAAATTGTACAGTACTTGTATTTAAAATTTAATTAAAACATACTATTCAGCAGTGATGTTGAGAACGTTGTTGCTCTTGCTAATGGTGCCTTTAAAACTGTAATTTTGTGTTTTTGATCGGAATAATGAAGTGATTTCTCTCCCCGGTGCGAATTTGTCACCCTTCCAAAGGTGCAGAATTCTGCAACATTTTGATGTTTCGCTGGCATTTTTGAGCCTTTAAATGCATTCTATTCTTAATTTTGTTTCAATCGAGTATGTTTCTAATAAGTACAAATACACCGTAATCGCAGTCAGTTTACATGTTGGCCACAAAATACTTTATGCCCTTATTTTTTTTTATTTATTCACTAAATTTGAAATGGATGTGAAAATAAAAAAATATGCAGTAGAGTTACTTTACACACTTGATGTTGATTCTGTGAAATTATGAACTTGTGCACATTCTCAAAACTTGAAAAGTGTGAAAAGCATATAGAGAAGTGAAAATGACAAGGACAGAATCATGACGGAAGGGAAGGATATAAAACCACTAAAATATGTCGGATGAATATGTAGTAATTCTGCTACACACTGGAGTTGACATGGGTCCAAAGTTGCTAGCCTTGTTTTTATGATATTCAGTAATTCCATTTTCTTGTACAAAACTGATCATTTCAATTATTCAATTGTGCAAATTGGGATTATACAACAAATCACTGCTTTTCACATCAAACACGAGGAGTTCAAACAATTCCAAATTGCAGTGGCTATGCATTTCCAAAATGTGTTATTTTCCTGGCCCAAATTTGTTCTGCTAATCAAATTCAAACAGACCGACTTAAAAGGCGACCTGATTTGCTCACCTTAGATAAGAATGCAAATTGGAAAATGAGTGGCAGTTCAGTCTGATAAGATACCTGAACATTTGGCACAAATTTTTGTGACCTTTACTTAAACTCAAGGATCATAACACTGCTCAGACACAAACGGTCAAGATTTTTAAAAAATACATCGCGGTCCCTGGACCGCGAGTGTCATCTGCCGTCGCGGTTTGTGAATGGGGCCAAAGGTCACATGAGGTCACCAAGGTCACATGAGGTCACCAACATGTCACCCCACCCCCTCCTTTCCACCAAGTTACATCATCGTAGCCCTTACAGAACTCATACGGCATGCAATTTATTAAGGGTTAACATTTTGACCACAGACACACAGATACACAGACATACGACCAGAGTAATCCCTATATGCCTTCTGCAATTCTTGCAGATGACACAAAAAAATGATCTTATTGTCAAGCAAAATGAAACATGTTACAAATGGTTGTAAAAGGATTGGAAAGAAAATGAAATGCATGGACTCATAAAATAATGCAATTTCCCTCTTGGCTTTCGAGTACTCTCATTCACTGATGGATCATGTGACCCTGAATAGGGCAAGACATCTCTATTTGTGATGAGAAATTAGAGAACACAAAGTTCACATAAACACATCCCACCCCTGAAATTTGTTAAGTTCAAACAATATATCATATTATACATTATGGGATATAGTTGGAAGTGGTGTTTATAAATGCGTATTTTGACACCCAAGTATTGTTGAAGTTAGGCCCACTTGACCGAATATACCCCAGGGTTTAAAAGTTGTAGTAAACTCCAAAGAGAGGAGATTTATTTCACGCAGAAAAGCAGCAAATTGTACAGATTCCATCTGTAAACAGTATGATTGTCAATAGGATTTACTGCAACTTTTAAATCCTTGGGTGGGTTCGGTCAAGTGAGCATAAATTAAACAATACCTTCACAAATGATGTGTCAAAATATGCGTAAATAATAAACACCGCATCCTGATGTATCCCATAATGTATAATACGATATATTGTTCAAACTTGACAAATTTTAAGGGTGGGGAGTTCCTTTTTGGGATATGTTTATATGGATAACAGATTGTTTCTATATAGTCTTGTGCTCTGTTACAATGTGCCCTTGGTTTCTCTGCCTTGTTTCTCAAAGGGACTCTAGCTTTAAACCTGGGTTTAAACCAGAGTAAGACCTTTCAACATATTCTGAATTAAATGTTATAGGTGATGAATTCACCAGGGATGGGTCAGGAAGGGCCATCCATGAAGAATTTTCTCACATATTACATCATCTTTCAGAATACGTGGAAAGAAAAAAGGCCAATTATTGAAGGACTAACCCCGGTTTGAACCCTTCAAGAAAAACAGCCTTTTCGTCCAACCAACTTCAGCCAGTAAGATAGCATTATCCCTTCATCTCACTGTAACAATTTAAAAATTTGATAATACTGAAATTTAAGATGTAACTGATTTCTCTTAAAGTCATGAACCTAACTTTACCACACACACATGCACATCACCTTTTATGTAACCTTACAAAAAATGCACATCTTATGGTTTCTTACCTTCAGCTTATCAATCAGAAAAGGTGGAAACCACAAGTTTTTGAATCATATCCCAGAGGAGCGAGGTCTTTAATCTCATCAACTAATACCTAACCCCATGAGAGACGTGGTAAAGGGTCTGTGACATTCTGGTATCAGAAGTGCTGTCTTTAATCATACCTTGATTACCAAACTCCTCGATCATTAGAGAAGTGGTAAAAGGTCTGTGACCGACAACAGGTCAAATCCACCTTGCCTCCTAGAAATGGGAGATGATCCATTGGCATGATACTTAATTGCCAACAGTTTTATGCATTTATTCCATTAAGTACAGGTGCATATACAGCAGCAAAGCCACTAATTACCACTGTGTATACCTAACCCTTCTGGTATTGTATCTGTATGTACGTGTGCGTGGTAAAAATCTTAACCCTGCACTTATTGGACTCACTAGTGTATGCATTGATCAATTAACTCATACCCAATTATTAGCAGAACCACTGGCCCTAGACTCATATGGGGGTGTACGGATTGACCTTTAATGACCACATGTGACCCTTGATGCTATCAACAACACTGCAAAGGCAACTGTCAGAATTTTTAATTCATACCTTACTCATTTTATTTTGTTCAAACTGATCATTATCTTTTCGTGAAGTGGCTACTGTCCAATTAATAATCGTCTGGGCAATAAACTTTGAACAAATGAAAGAAAGTAAAATATAGGAATACTGATGATAAAACCAGTCAACAGATAACAGTAGGGGAAACAAACTGACAATTAAATCCGGTCATCCCCCTTTAAATAATCGGAAAGAATTTAGTATTCTGCCACCACCCGATGAATTCGGCAGCCTCGACGGAATAAACTGCATGTTGTTGGATGTGGTGGCAGAATACTGAATTCATCCCCAATAATCAAAATATTTGTCTCTTGATCTAATCCATATTGTAATACAATTGGTTTAGAGGTGCTTGTTCTGATCATCTTTGGGACACCCTGATTTACCCAGTAGTATCAATTTTGATACCAGATGAAAGACCATATTTTTCTCATTGCATTGTGAAATTTCAGCTTTCAAATCCATATCTTTCACAAGATACAGACAAAAAACTGCCATTTTAATGGGTAACCATCAATATTAGCTCAGTAGTGAATAAGGTCTCTTAATGTGCATTGTCGCTTATGCTATCAAAACTGCAAGTTTGTTTCCCACAATACTTGGTGGTAAGTGTATCCAAGTGGCAGGCTCTCATATGAAGTACAGAACATGATACACAAAAATCAAAACAAGTGCCTTTAAATGAGAAAGTACTCCCTCAATCACCTATTCAAAAATTATAGATTTTTTTAAAACTGTGAATTAGTTGAAAAAGATGAGAAATTTATGGACTAATTTGTTTTACATTTGTTTTTTACTCATGTGAAACCTATTTTGAATGATTTACCAGATCCAGAAGAATATGTATTCAACAGATGAGCTCTATTTTTAATTAATCAATACTGTCTGGTAACTTGTCTGACTACTACTTTGCAAGCAGGATGGCACATTGGGATTACTTTGGTATTAAAATATGCGTGTATGTCTGGGTGTACATGTATCTGTGTGTAGCACTTTTCTGCCATTTTCTGCCAAATACTTGGGCCAATAGACCTTTTCGAAACGAAGTTTACCAAACATGATGACCCCGATAAGCATCCTAACGGGTCATCACACGTAACTGTTGGGCGCAGCACTTACGTGCATTCTGCCTTTGCTTATTGTGTGTTACTGACAAACGCTTGTGAATGTACGCGAGCGTATGAGGACAATGGCTCCGAACATTTCTGATGTTTATTGGAAAAGGTCTATTATGACTGAACTAGTCAGTAGAAACATTGACTAAGATTTATATGGGGCATACACAAATTGACCCCAAATGACCGTTCATCCATTTTGTAAATAGTGTGGGTGTGTCAAAATGTTAACCCTGCCCTATCTGGACTAAACCTTACCCCATTGCAACCTCAATTCACCTAATACTCAGAAGAACCACTGCCCAAACCTAATATGAGGTGAACACAGATTAAATTATGATGACCCCCATGGACCTTTTTTGACTCCATTCACATACCGCGATGGGCAGATGACACTAGCGCTCCCCATGCTGTATTTCATATAGAGAAATACTATTTTATTTTGTACTTCGATGAATGTGTTTGCTTTAATTTCAAAGAACAAACGGTGGAATACACCGCACTTCTAACCTCACCAGACCCTAACAAGACGGCATTTACAGAATGGTATCGTTTTACTTAGCCTCATGAACTGTCAATGTATGCAAGCCTTCACTATTAAATTCACTCAAGAGCTCATTTTTGGAGCGATCAGCGTTGCGCTGATCGCTTATCGCTTGAGGTTTTGCCCTACTTTTCAAATATCAGTGGCCAGAAAATATTTGTGCCGTTCATATCGTTTTAAATCTACATGTGTGATAGCTTATGAAATGATGTGCTATTACGCATATGGATATGTACTTAATAAGAGAGGCGTAGCGAAAACCTGACGTACATTTACAAACAGAATCAATGTTCAAAGGGTTAGCAATAAAGGCGATATTACGAAGGTTGGAGAAAAGAATTGCTAGTGGTTTGCTGGTTCACAGTTTCCTAAATCGTTATGAGTGTATTGAATCAACAGATGTAAATGTCCTTGGCACGGTGTGGCCAACCACATGCTAAACGTCCTGGGCGATACAGAAACAGGTAGAAACAAAATGAATATGAGGGCGTAATGTGCTCTCCTTGTTGCGACAGGGGATGTCGGCAAAAGAAATTCCTAATTTTAGAGGTCGCCATTGGTTGAACAGGTAAAAGCGAACTTCTTGACGAAAAAAAATCCTAAAATTTTAATATGGAGTTGCTTTATATAAAATGAGGTTGGCGAATAGTAACGCTACGTTAAAACTTCGATTTATAGAAATTTATGAGTTACATAAGAAAAAAGGGGTAAAAACAGCATGCTGACGATATAGTAAGCAATAAGCATACACTTAAATATAAGTCAACAGGCATTATTAAAATGTAGTTTGAGCACCAAGTTATGATACACTATCACCTAATGACTTTATATTATTATTTTACCTCTGTCAACCAAAAGACTCAAATTTCAAAATTTTTTAAAAATCACACACGTCACGTGCACATTCAATTCATATACAAGCTTAGAATAGCCGTTACTTCATGACATATTACTTGTCATTCCACCGTATGTACTGTAAAAACACATTTATCAAGAAGTGTGCAATCTAAATTGAGGTCTGTCTGTCCGACTATACGTCTTGACGCCCTTGGCCCTATGGCGATGATGCATGGCATGCAGGCTAGAAAACTACCTGAGGTTTGTTATCACGGTTTCAGGGTGACCAAAAAATCAAAAGTCATCCACAGGTCAATTGGTAGAAATGCTGTTATAACCACAAAATTTGGCCAAAAAGACTAACCTGAGCAAAGAACAAGTTTGAGGTCAAAGTCACACACAGAGCGAAGGTCGCTTTCAATTTGGCAAAAAAACCAAATAACAACAAAAACACGAAAGGCCTGGGTGACCGCATAGGGTACATCTATACTAAATGACAGAGAATTTTGTAACCATAAAACAACTGCATGCCTACCTGTAATAATTGCAATTACTAGTCGTTGTAATGCACTTTTCAACTATGTCTAAATGTAATTATAGTATAATGTGTGTGATAGTATGTACGAAAGTTCGTATTTTCAGTCATGATCAATCAACATTACTACGCATGAAGCAAAAAAAAATAAGAACCTCATTATTAAGGTGGCTCATCCATAAAACCCGGCCATGAATGTTCCTCGAGGCCACCCTAACCAATCCAACCGGTTGGATAGTGAAATATAGTTTAAAGTTTTTATCATAACATGAAAATATTTTTAAGGGACATTTTCGTGATCTATAGCCTAGTCCCGATGTACCTAAAAGAAATTGAGATTTTTATATCATATGAAGTACAGGTATTACAAAATAAAGCAATACATCATCTAACTAATACACAATACCATTTACATGATTATTTTCTCTTGACTTGCCCTTTCCTTTTTAAAGGAATTTTTATATGATAAACACTGCTTCCAAAATTGTCACAAGCATAAAATGTGGCAGGGAAAGAGTCCTATTAATTGAAAGATGACTTCCAGGTGAACTACAAGATGCTAAGGATGAGGGTTGATGTAATTGAATCAGACTTAACTTCCATATTAAAAAAAAAAAAAAAAAAAATTTCGCAAGGAATACTCCAATGAGCATGGAAACCATCTGGTATGTCTTATTTATTTAGGGTTATTTCATTATATGTGTGCCGATAGATTTATACCAATAAATTCCTTTAACATACACCACACTTATAAGCTCACCAGACGACATTTCTCAGAACGGTCTAGTTCTACCCTTTTAGCTCATGAACTGTCAATGTATACAAGCCTGTCACTATTAAATCCAGAATTGTCACAAGCATAAAATGTGGCAGGGAAAGAGTCCTATTAATTGAAAGATGACTTCCAGGTGAACTACAAGATGCTAAGGATGAGGGTTGATGTAATTGAATCAGACTTAACTTCCATATTGCCAATAAAAATAGTATTCTGAATTCCTTAGCCCGTATCCTTCCACTGAGGAATTGAAAATGAGGGGTAGGTGATGCTGAAAGGTTGTGTTACACTAATCCCAGAGGAAGTTTAAACCAATCCCATAATACATTGCTATGTGCCTATAATCAAGTATTCAACACATTTCATTAGTTAGGGATTAAAAAGTGTTCAAGAGGTTTAAGTACCACAGGACATTCATGATCATAGTAAAAATTACATAAGTACTAGTGCTTTGTAAGCTAAAATCAGTGAAAATGTCAGGGTTTTTATGTGTTTAGGATTTTTGTTGAATCACATGACCTTATTGAAGCGAAATTTCCCAAAACTGGTGTATTGTGGGATGGACTCAATACACCCTCTGCAACAATCCCACCCAAAAGGCACTATGATTTAGAAATTCCACATCAAGGTCATGTGACCTTACAGAGTTTATTCTCAAATACAAAAATGCGGCCAACAATACGTGCGCATCCCCATCGTATCCGGACGGGCGATGGATGACGGATGATGTATGACAGACACATGCTCAGTTACACATCCTCCATGGCCAAAATCGAAAGGGAATAAAACCCAACTTTTGTACGCTTTTACCACAGAAAATTAGTAGTTTTTAGGAAAGTACTGATATATGTATAGTACAGCAATATTGATGTAGTACAATTGAATCATTACCAGCATTGGTTGAAGCCACTTCCCAGGGCTACAAGTGACCCCTTGCAAAACTAGCGCTAAATATAGGGCCAAAAAAACAAAAATATAGGGATAAAAAAAATTTAGGGATAAATTATAGGGAATTGTATGTTATTTTTACTTGAACGTGGGTGCCTTTCCATTGTATTATCAGCAGCATTTTATAATTCCTTAGAAAAATATGTCCAAAATTTACCGCTCTGTTTATTAAGATTAGATAATCTTCCTATGTTTTTGGGTATTAATAAACTAGGCTGATCCCCCGTGTTTCGCGAATCACCTTGTTGTCGCGATCACCACTGGATCTTTCACGATCACCTTGCTAATGACCACCCTCGTGTTTTCCGGTGCCTTTGACCTGGAATGACCCATGATGACCTGTCCGTGACCTTTGAAATTTTTGGCATCATCAATCGCCCCCGCCCCGCCCACCCAGTTTCGTAGGGATATACCAAATTTACCCAATTTGCCCTCCTTTGACCTTGAATGACCTGATGACCTTGTTGTGACCTTTGAGATAGTTTGCATCACAATCGACCCCACCCCTCCATTTTCATGTCCTCACTAACGTTTACCACTCCTTTGACCTGAAATGACCCCCGAATGACCTTGTCATGATGACCTTCAAAGTTTTTGGCGTCAAAAATCAGACCCCACCCATCCAAGTTTCATGTCCATACATCCAACCTTTTACCCCATTTGACCTTGAATGACCCCTGATGACCTTTGATCTACTAACCAATACAACCTCAGTCTTCGGACGGTCAAGGGCACCCACCCACCCACCAAGTTTCAGAACGTGCGACCCACGGTCTCCGAGAAACCAGACATTAACCTCATTTGACCTGAATGACCCCTAAGGACCTTGTCGTGACCTTCAACATTCCGGCATCAGAATCGACCCCACCCTCCCCAAGTTTCATTTCCATACACCAACGTTTATACCCCATTGACCTCAGTGACCTTGAATGACCCCCGGATGACCTTTGATCCACTAACCAATACAACCTCGGTATTGGAACGGTCCAAGGCACCCACCTTCCAAGTTTCAGGAACGTGCAATCCTCGGTCTCCGAGAAAATAGTAGACGCGGTCCCATGTTACCTCTTTTGACACTTGTTAACCCCCGATGACCTTTGATCCCACTACCATACAGACTCGTCTTCGTAAGGTCAAGGGGCACCCGCCCCCCAAGTTTCAGGAACGTGGAACCCTCGGTCCTCCGAGAAAATAGACGACCTTGAATGACCCCTGATGACCTTTGATCCACTAACCAATACAACCTCGTGTTCGGGGAGGGGGAAGAAAAAACTGGGGGGGAGGAACAAAGGGAGAAAGAAAGAGGGATCAGGCCCCGCACTTTCAAGGGCGACACGACAAGAGACGACCACAAAATTTAACAATGCCTGTGAAGAGCAACCCTAATGGGCGCCAAGAAACCACGTTACCCATTTGACCTTGAATGACCCAATGACCTTGTCGTGACCTTCAAAATTTTCGGCAATCAAAAATCGACCGCACCCTACCAAGTTCATGTCCATACACCAACGTTTACCCCATAAGGACCTCATTTTGACCTTGATTACCCCGATGAACCTTGATCACTAAAACCAATACAACTGGTCTTCAGAAGTCAAGGCACCCACCCACCAAATTTCAGTAATGGGCGACCCTCGGTCTCCGAGAAAATAGACGAAGTCCATTTGCCCTCTTTTGACCTCGATGATCCCCTATGACCTTTGATCACTAACCAATTACAAACTCAGTCTTCGAAGGTCAAGGGGCACCACCCACCAAGATTCAGAAACGTGCGGACCCTCGGGGTCTCCGAGAAATAGAACGCGGTCAGACAAAGACACCTGAGCAGACCACCGGTATTATATAGACTAGGCGGTCCCCGGGTTGCGCGATCACCTGGGTTTTTCGCGTCGACCCTGGCAATGACCCTCCGGTTTCGCAGTGCTTTTACCTGAATGACCCTGAGACCTTGCTGACCTTTTAAAAGTTTGGGCTGATCCATCGCCCCCGCCCAAAGTTTCGTCTGGAGACACCAAGTTTACCCAATTTGACCTCCTTTGCACTTGGATGACCCTGATGACCTTGTATGACCTTAAGATTTTGTCATCAACAATCCCCCCGATCCCGCCAAGTTTCATGTCCCTACACCAACATTTACACTCCATTTGACCTCCTTTGACATTTAATACCCTAAATGACCTTTGCATGACCTTTAAAATTTTTTCGGCATCAACAATCGACCCCACCCTCCATGTTTTCATGTCCATTCACTAACGTTTTAACCTATTTGTAACCTTGAATGACCCCCCGATGACCTTGTTGTGACCTTTAAAATTGTCGGCATCAACCATCGACCCCGCCCACAAAGTGTTCGTCTGGATACACAAAGCTTAACCCCCCTTTGAACCTCCTTTGGATAGAACCTTAGTAATGTATAGCATACGCACACTGACGCTTTGAAACAAGATTCCTGTACTGCTTCACGCAAAATTGTGTTTTACAAAATATGCTTCAAAAATCGACCCCACCCTCCAAGGTTCCATGTCCATACCCAACTTACGCCGATTGACCGCATTTGACCTGGAATGACCCTGATGACCTTTGATCCACTAAACCAATACAACTCGGTCTTTCGGACGTCAAGGGCACCCACCCACCAAGTTTCAGGAACGTTGCGACCCTCAGTCCCGAGAAACCAACGTTTAACCTCATTTGACCTTGAATTACCCCTATTGACCGTGTCCGGGCCTTCAAAATTTTCGGCCTCAAAATCACCCCACCCTCCAGTTTCAGTCCATCCCCCAACGTTTAACCACCCACTTGACCTCATTTGACCTTGAATGACCCCTGATGACCGGTGATCCACTACCAATACCACCTTCGTATTGGGACGGTCAAGGGGCACCCACCCACCAAGTTTCAGAACGTGCCTTCCTCGTTCTCCGAGAAATAGACACAGTCCATAGTTGACCTTTTTTGACCTGGAATGACCCCCGATGACCTTTGATCCCACTAACCAATACACACTCGGGGTCTTAGGACGGTCAAGGGGCACCACCCACCAAGTTTTCAAGAACGTGCGACCCTCGGTCCTCCGAGAAAATATACGCGGTCATACAGACAGACAGACAGATTAGACGACAGACACCTGACAGACCACCGGTATTATTATATATATGAGGAGGGAAAAATGCGTTGACTGTGCACATTCTATCCCTATTTGCAGTTGTTTTGAGGAATCTGGGTAATTTCCTGAAGAGTAATTATTTCAAGTAGGACTCTATATACATTTAAGTCATTCATTGAAGTTTCCACCATCCACCATTATTTTAACATTCATTGACCCAATAATCTATATGGTAAATAGAAGGGTTTTTTTTGTGGGGGACATGCAGTATGGAATGCTAAAAGTTTTAAATTATTAGTTTTGGGATACATTGGAAACCTCACACTTCACAGTGTAAAATTGTACACTGTCCTTCCTGCTATATTCTGGCAACACAAAATGTTTGGTATTTTAGAAGTGGAATGGCCTCTGCTATTGCGTCTATCATATCAACATTATGTAAAACCTATGTCAATATCAGTACTTGAATTCATTGTACACCAATATGTACCATAAGTGCATTTGAAAGTTTTTTCTCAAACTATGGTAAAAGGTCACATGGGTCATCTGTTTACACCCGAAGTCCTTAGCAAGTGGTTTCTTTTTAATCAATTGGTGGCAATTTACAAAATTTAACCAAGAAGGTGTCAGGGTAATATAGCGAAATCCTGGGGGGGATATCCCCAATATTTTTGAGAGGGGGGACTGTCACTCTGATCATCCCCCAATGTTATAGCCCGTCCATGTGTTTTTGACCAAAAATAACCTCATCTTTTTCCATACTAGTTAAAAATGTAAATTTTTTGCACGCGCATTTTGTTCTAATTACAATTACATTTAAGGATTTTTAGCTTCCAAATGGCATTTTTAGCACGCTTCGCACGCACATGTGCTAGGAATAGACCTCTAGGCAAAACAGAGTTTCATTTTCATAAATTTTCATAACCTCATCCCCCCAATGTCAAAAAGAAATTTACGCCCTGAATGTAGGGGCAGTAGAGGTCAATCTGTGTACAACTCTGTACACTCTTGGGCAGTTGTTCATTTGAGATTATTGCGCATAGTACCTATTTGCTAAGGAAATGGCATTGAGTTTACCAAAATAGGGTCAAAGCTTACATCAGGCTAATTAGAGGTCAATATGTGTCCAACCCGTATGAGTTTTAGGCCGGTGTGATTGTTAAGCACCTTACTGCACCAGAAAATGAATTTATCAGTTCAACCAAATTAGGTCAAAGGTACATAGGGATCTTTAAGGCTCAATCGTGTACACACCGGTGAATTTGGGTCAGTGATTCTTTTCAACATTGAGTTGTGAAGTTAATCGGGTCAATGGTATAGAGTTAAACAGGAGTTGAGAATAGCAATTTCAAGGGGAATAAGAGCAGATCAAATGTTGTGCGGGGATAGGTTAATATGGTTAATAGGGTTCAAGAGGTGTCATTCCCCTCAAAACTGCCTCAAAAAAAATCTTAAAAAGGCCAAGATTCTTCTGGGGGTGTGCCTGAGCCTAAAAAAAAATTCTTGAAAAAACAGATCGTGTAAGAAAAAACCTCAAAAATGTGTATCTTTTTTACCAAAATGACCCTTATGAATGAGTAAGGGTTCAAGTCCAGTGCACACCCTTCAACCAAACCAAATCTGAGTAGCCACCCTCCCATGGAGAAACAGTCAATTTGCTTCCAATTGTGTAGTCCAAATTACCATCTCCGACTTCTGTATATAGAATCTAGTTGTAAGAATATAAAGCAGTGGTCTATGATTTCTGCAAAGAAATTTTATGTTTTACTCCTAAAACAAAATGCCTCAAACAAAGAAAAAACAAAAAAAATCATCCAATCCAGAAAGTCTTAAAATTGACAAAGGGACTTAGAGTTGACTCTTTATACAACTATTGCAGATACACATTTGTAATGCTTATTTGAAAAGTACTTGTAAATAACATTTAGACTATGAAGGGCAATATTTTGTGGAAAAACCTTAATTCTGTGGAGAAAAAAAAATATAGGGGGGGGGGAAATAGAGGATTGGAAGTTTATAGGGATTTATAGGAAGAGGTCCAAAAAATATCGGAAATATAGGAATTATAGGGCCACTCTGTAGCACTGCACTCCTGGGTGATAATGCACATCCAGCAGGTTAAACCAGAGAAAGGACGCTGCGATATATTCTGAATGGGTGAGGCCGATCTGTTATGTAGTACTAATAGTAAAAGTAGAGCATAATGGATGATAATGTGTTGTACGAACACTGAAGTACATGGAAGGGAGACTCGTGAACAGAATTTTTAGCGCAGAGAATGGATCAAATTACAGATCATTCGGAATTTCTGACTAGGGTTGGTAAGAGACATCACAAGGTGTGCGATTTTGACATGCGACATTACTTTCAACAGAAAATATGTAGTACACCCATGAAGTCAGTAATTAATAACTCTAAATATACAAACAAATACTTAAAACAGATTTGGTTTGTAAATATAAATTAAAAAAAAAGGTTGAAAAAGAATTAAAAACATCTGATGAATTGAGGTTGTGTATCAATTTGGACACATTATAAATGAGCTGATGTGATTGGACCCGTCACATGACGGCATCATATGGTCGAAATCAACATCAGCTGACCCCAACCAGCACATGATATCGCATCCAAATGGGATGTAGACAACATTACCTAAGTAAATGATTGGAATTAATTACCAGAACTGTTTGTAAATATGGAAGAACAGTTGACTTTAAAAGCCAGTCTGTCATTTGAACAATCTCCATTTGTTTTGTTGATTTGTTTTCAATGATCTAAACTCCTTATGATTGACATAGAAGTTAACTGACAGTGTATATTTCTGGAAAAAAGTATTTGTAAGAAAAAGAAAAATAATCGGCATGCCTGCACATATGAGAGTGCATAGACTCACAGGAAACAAATTATCTTTAATTTATGGCCTAGCACTAACTTTATGGCCAAAAATAATTTTTACATGTATAATTTTTAAGGAGGTACAGTATAAAACTCTTGCAAAAAAATCAAATTATTTCCCTATTTTTGAAGTAAAACATTAAATGCAAATACACAAAAAAATATGCAACATCACTGGTTTTGTTGATTTTATTAAAAAGTATGACCTTTTGAAACCAAAATTCTACCATTGTTTTGGGATTCCTTGCCTCACTACTTCCTAAAAATTTTTCTTTTAAAGATCATACATTATTATCATCCCATGGGATAAGCACTGCTGCCTTACATGCGAAATTGATGGCTTTGTTTAGGCTTATTCTTACAATTAAGACAAACAAGTTTAATGTTTTACATTTTCACAAGAAATCACCGACTCATGTTTTGGACGACGGCTGTGTCTGGTGCAAGTGCGAGTTATATCTTGGCCCAGGCGCGTAGCCAGCCCGATGGTTCTGAGGGGGCAATTTCCCAGTGGGTGCAACAAATGTCCCGATCACAAGCAAAAATTTCCCGGTCGCAGGGCAAACGAATCCGAAAAGGGGCTGATTTAACATGAATATTCGTGTTTTATTTCCCGATTTCCCCACCAAAATGTTTTCAGAGGGGGCACTCTGCCCCCTTCTGCCCCCACCTGGCTACGCCACTGTCTTGGCCTCCTTAACCCTCATAATCATCTTAATTCGCTTCCACTACCTACCGAGTGTGGATCCTCCTTGACTGGGCACGGAGGTGAAACCTTGAGACCTTCTGAAATAGAAAACCGTCACACCGTCAAATGACACATTTCTCTTTCTTTTCTTTGGTGGTTCGTTAATATCACTGCTCACAGAGCCTGGAAAAGAAGGAATAAGAAGAAATAAAGAACAATATTATTACTAAGTGTGACCAAACTTTGTATTTCTGCTAAACAAGTTATTAAGTTATTAATTTTCTGGCAAGAAATTTTGGGTGGCAAACAATTTTTAATGAATTTCCCATAAAAAGATCTTTAAACTGTAGGTAGTTTAACCAGAGGTGGCACTTGTTGTAACTCGTCCAAGCTCTTATCAGTAGGAAAAAATGCAAATGCATTTGGTTTATTGTAGGACTATCCTTTGTGTTCATTTAACTAAAAAAATAATTGGACTGTACCACACTTTTCCTGAGGAAGGGTAGGTCATTAAAGTTCCAGGGTTGCTGAATTTGGTCCAACTGCAAAGTTTTGTTTTTGCTCTCAAATAAGCATGAGACTTACTATGTAGCTCAGAATAACTTTTCCTAAACAAACAAAAACAACATAAAAAGTAAATAAAAATCCTGTGTTTGTATTTAACTTTTGGCTGAAAGTTGAAAACTGGCCTATTTTCAGCAAGTATTTAAAAATTTAGTACTGCCTAGTATTATGGCATCACAAGAAAGGATGTTGATATACATTGATAGTGATAAAACATTAGGGGTTACAGCAAACCCCCATTTAGGCGTGTTATTCAAAGCTGGTTAGACGCAGATTTAAGAATTACTTAAGAAGTGGCACATAATTATTGCAAATTGATGCCTTGCCAAACTAGTTGAAGTAAATTACTCACTGATTGAATTGAGTAGTTTGATTGTTCAGTTTTAAATAGTCCAAAATGATTTTCTTTGTTGTTTGCCTGTGCTAGTGTACGCCGATCACCCTAATATCTGTTATACCGATTACAGATTTTAAAATTTCAAAATCGGTTCATTCCGATTCCAATTTTTTCTGTGTACTTTTTTGTGTTATCATCGCCGTTTTCGACAGCCAAAAGCTGCCAGAAAGTAGCAGATTGATTTAGGTAAACCACTAAAATGGCGAAATAGTAAGTTAGGAACAAAATACATACATGTTATTCTGGTGTACATAAAATAATAAATTGATTGTTTCAGTTTCGATTTATTTTCACCGTTTGGCCATCAGTTTGGAACAATTTTAATTCAAGTTTGGACCTCTTTGATATTATTCTAATCAGTATAGAAAATTTGTAAAAAATGAGAATTTTGCTGATACCGATCAGATACCGATAAGGTAGATATAGATCACAAATGCCCCTTTAATTTGACCTCTGGATGACTGTTGACCCAGATGACCACTTTTTATACTTGTTTGCCTGATACAAGTTTCAGCTGATTCACACAAAATATGCAAATTACCTCATTATCACAATGAATGTATGCAAATAAGTTCAAATGGTAGAGTTCAATATGTTCAATAACTGCAGAGTTAACATAACTGCAGGGTTAACATTTTAACCACACACAGATACAAACTTGCACAAACACACACACACACACACACTACCAAATTAATCCCTATGTGCCAACCTGCGGCGAGCAGATGGCACAAGAAGTACCCCAATTTACCTTAAAATGCAATCTTTTGGCTGCTTTGTTGAGTACGGGGATTGGTTATCAGCTTTTCATACTTGTAAATGAATACAATAAATTGAAGCTTCAAGATCAAGAAGTACCTCATTTATATTATCATTTGAATGCTAAATCTATTTTCTTGAATGTGTTTATTGTTTGTTTAGCCCTAGTATTGTGACGTCTAAACATTTAGGCAGAGTGTTGCTAGGCAAATTTCACGCTTATGCTATAGTTTTTACGTCACATATCACAGGTGTGCAAATGCACACCACAATGATTCATGAGAATTTTCTTTCAAAATCCATTGAAAATTCTTCAAAGAAGCCAAAAATAGAAACATAATTGAAATTTCTGCACTTTTTCTTTGTGAATCAATAGCTAGGATAGACAATGGTGCACAAATTATATGTAAAATACTTCTATTTTGTTGACAGGATGAAAGGTCCATAGCAGATTGCTAATAGCCTCCTCCATGAACCCGAGATTTTACCGGGAGTGGTCAAAATTTTGATGTCTGAGGAAAGCTTTTTTTCTCATTTACCCAAATCTTTGGATGTTATGAGCAAAAAAGAGCCCCATTTTGGCCAACCAATATTATCTTTACACACTATTCAATGGGGCTTACAAAATGACGTTTTTAGCTCCCACATCAACCATATTGAAATATCAGCGTGAAACTTAGAGATCGGATATTGGGGTCAAGGTCATTCAATCAAAATCAAAACTTTATACAATTAAATCAGGCCACCCCCCCCCTTACATTAGACAGTAATAATCCTTAAGTATACCACCTTTAGGTTCCCTAATTTACATACATTTACATACATGCATGTCAACCCTCGCTATTATCCTGTTTTTCTATTTCTCTTGCCTTACTTACCATTATCATCCGCCTTATCACTAAGCAATCTTGATGGAGAAGTAGGAGGGCTTGGTGACCGCTTACGCTTTACTGGAGTCAAGATAGATTTTCTACTTGAGCTTTCATCAGACCTTCCTGCAGGTATTCACTTCTGAATTTGAGTCTCAGCACAATCTTCTGGTATGGCTGGTACATGCTCTAACCACTGATGTACCATTTATGGCTTAGCTGCTGAAGTGGTTTTTGATCTTCCAGATGGTATTGGCCTGACCGTTAGATTCAGTTGGAGTTGCATTTGGCCTTCTGGCTCCTCAGTTTGAGTGGCATTTGCACTCTGCAACCTCAGAATGGAGTTGTGGATTCTGTAGCATCAGTGGAGTTCTGTTGATTTGTAGCCTCAGCTTAGTTGATTGGATGTGTGACATCAGGTGGGAGGTGCCATTGACTCTGGAGGTCCAACTGGAGTTGCCTGGTGATTCTTGTACCATCATTGGAGTGTTTTTGATGTGTAGCCAGAAGATTCCTGCATCTTCCATCTCAGATGTCTGTGTTTGGGCACCTCATTTGTTGTCTCATCAACCATCTGTGCATCAGTATCCCTGACGATGTCGTAACTTCTGTGCTTCTGCAATCGGACCTTGATCGAGCTGTTTTGTCTGAAACGGAGCATCTGGTACGGGGTATTTGTGTCATAGCCGCCATGTTGAATGTTCGAGCTAAATATGTGTGCATCGGTGTGTTATTAAGCCAGATGGTGCTGCAGAAGGATTCAATTTCTTCCTTGGTTGTAACATCTGGATAGCAAACCACCTGACAAAAAAACAAAAAAAGCAAAACACAAACAGTATGATCTGCTCAGTACAATATTGAGAAGGCACAAAATAATCAATGTGTTGCAATAACCTTTCATAGTGTATATTTTTTGGCTTGAGAAGTTGTAAAGTTTCAGTTTAAAAACAACAGAACACTTCTGAAATAGTATCTTTGCAAAATTGCTTAGAAAGTCACAAAATAATATCAATCAACTAACTTGCCCAAACAATTTTGTGTAGACTTGATCATTCATGAATATGCACATTTTGATTACAGCAACCATTTTTAGTGAGCCCAAAATTTCAATTCCACACAGAATGGTTCATATTTAAATGTTAAACAAATCAGAACCATTTTGGTTATTTATAGATCAGTGCCCAAACACGTTCATGAGGTCGTTACAAACCACATTCAGTTGAAAATTGATACGTGAGTGGACATCTGACTGATGCCATAGTAACAAAAGCTAGGAGTGGTTTCAATGAGTGATGTAAAGTGACTATGACAACAATATTCTGTGGCTGTTTACCAATGCCACAGTGGATCACATTCAATCAAGTTACTCTTGATGGTCAAGCATACCCTAAGTTGCAGGGCACTGTTCCAACAGCTCAACTCCAATCCTGTAGTTTTGTAGAGGTTATAATGCAGAAATCTGGTTTTGAGACGGCTTCTTAAATGACCTGCAGTCGTTGGGAAGCCATCTCAAAAACCACTGACCTATATTCGGCATCACATTCCTTTTCTGAAATAGCCTAGTGTCTATAACATACTCTCGTGTAGAATTGCTGCGTGTAACATGATCAATAATAAATAATAATGAATTGCAGATTTTATATAGCGCTTAGTCACGTGTATCAAAGCGCTTAAACAATTTTACGCTAACTCGGAATACGTCGGCTGCCATACATACCCAAGGTATACTCATACTTTGGGCGGCGCTCAATGGACAATCTCCCTAGCAGCTCCCCATTTAGCACCTGGGTGAGAGAGCAATCGAGATAAAGTGTCTTGCCCAAGGAAAAAAAGCGTTGGCAACAGTGGGACTCGAACCCAAGACCTTAGTATCAAGAGCCGAATGCTCTATCCACTGGACCACAAGAAAGCCAGAAGAACCATAGGCTATATCCATAGGGCTTTTAACAACGCCTCCCCTACCACACGCCGTTTTCTGTACCTTGCGTTGGTTCAACCCATCCTTGAGTACGGCAGTATCACTTGGCATCCTTTAAACATCACGCTAACCAACAGGTTGGAATCTACTCAGCGATTTGCCTGCAGAGTCATTCTCCAGTCTTGGAATCTCTCCCATGAAGATCTCCTTGCTTCCAATCTTCCTCCCTTATCTAAGCGCCGTGATGTTGCTGTCCTGTGCCATCTCTTCAAGATTCTTAACCACCTTTGCTCTTCTCCTAATCCCTTCAAGTCGCACCCTAGACCTACCATCCGCAATCTCAATAGCCTCTCTCTTGATCCACCCTTCCGCAGGCTCTCGCTTTCCAAAAGGTCTTTTTATGCATTTGCTCCCACATTATGGAACTACCTGCCCGAGGATGTTGTAAAGTGCACCTCCCTAAAAGCCTTTAAAGCTGCTGTTAGCCTCCACATCATGTAGCTATAGGTCTTAGTTTTTTTTTATTTTCTCCATTCGTCTGGTCCCTTTATTTTTTGCTTTTCCATCCGCCATTCCTTGTCACTTTTGGTTTTAGGGCTGCCTTCTTATTTTTGTGTGTTTTTTATGGGCATCCCTTTAATTTAGTGCTTTGTCACTATTGGGCTTGTCCTGGCTATATAGCCAATTGTTATAAATAAATAAATAAATAAATAGATATGCATTTCCCTTGCGCGTTGTCATGGTTCTGTCTGGCAGGAATGCGGACGTAGTTTTGACGCATAGAAAAAAAATATGGCAGAGAATAAAGACCAGGCTTGTTTGGACTCATTTGAATGCATTTTTCATGCCGATTCGGAATACAGTCAAAGAAATGCTTCATTTTGAAATTTGTAAAGAAATTGTCTAGAACTGAGGGACTATTGTCACCTGTAGCTAGGGCATGCCATGGGGGTGCAATAAGGTCATAAGTGCAATAGCTGCCATGTGATACATCCGTGTGCTGTCATGTATTAGGATAACTCAATTTATCTCTCCTTGAGTCAGTGACTCTTGAAATGGTACTTTAGGTGACTGTGTTGTCTGAAGAACCATTTCAAGAGCCACTGACCAAAGACTTGGCATTTAAGTATGCTTGATGGTGATTTCTAACAGATGGCAGCTATTGCACTTACACGACGACAAAGATATTCCTGCATTGCTCTACCTTTTGGTGGTGTTCAACGGCCATTTCCAGTTTAATATAACTTGTACGGTTTTGTTGTTGAACTGGCCAATAAATACAGCTCATTGTGAAGCAGGAAGGAACAAATTCACTGATGTACATCCTTCAACCAACGTTAACGATCTGAGAGGAGACCTCAATATCCTGACCCATGCGTTACGTCCTACTTTTGGACTTGACATGTCAACATTGTGGGGAATAACAACATTATGTTTTTAAAACTAATTAGACAGGCATTTTGAAATATAATAATAATATAAACAACAAACAAAACCAAAACCCAACAAAAAATAAAAACCTTAAAAAATTTTATATTTAAAACTTTCAATGAATGTGGTGTCACCTGTAAGCTCCTGGTACAATAAATCAGGATCACAAGATAAAAAGAGGAAGTTGGGAAGAGCTGGTGTGTTTTCATAGCGTACTACTTAAAAAAGCAAAATCTTAAACCCTGATAAGGTCCAAATACATGAAACTTCAATTACCCCTCAAATTTCTATTCAAAAGGTTGGCGTAATTGTAGAGCGTCGGCATTTTTATAACATCTGGTTCCAATAATTACATCTTGATCCCAAGGTTTCTCTGGTACCCAAAATCTCAGAATTCATGGTATGAAAGGTGGGGGTCGAGACTGAGGATTCTTAGTACCCGAACCTGCAGGCTGTAGATTGTGAGAACTTATACCCCAGATCACAATATACCACAACTTTCTCTCATAACTTGCACTTCCATAGACCTCAATCTACCACAAAATTTGATTGTGGTATTTGTGGTATATCTTAGTGGTTAGTTAAATCATAACTATACCAAATTGGAGTAACTCAATCATATACCACAATATACCAAGTACTAAACACAAAAGCCTGCACCATAAGGCCACAATGTACAGGCTGCCAAGAGAAATTGCGGGCCCAGGGGAACCTTGGTGTTATCGGCTTACATGCCGCGGGTCGGGTGCGGGAAGTACGTGAATGTACCACACTTTATATGTCACTGATAAGATCACATACCACACAAACTACCACAAAATATTGTAGGTTCTGTAACGATCATATACCACAATATACCACACTATACCCTTGTGTGGTACTTGTGGTCTAGAGCCTTGTTAGGGTTCTGTACTTAAAATCAATTCTGTTAAAAACAACTGATAAGTCAAATACATGAAACTTCAATTCAACCCCTCCAACTTTTTATTAAATAGGTGATGTATGTTATTGGTAGATATCGCGGTATTTCATAACCTGCTGTTACAAGAATTACATCTTGATCCCAAGGTTTTCTAATGGTACCAAAATCTTCAGATTCATGGTAGAAAGGTGGAGGTCGAGGCTGGGGATCTGGTAGTGCCTCTTTAATTATTGAAGCATGATAGCCAATAAGTAGGAAAGCTTCAAACTCAAACTATTCCTATTCTTGCAATCTACTTTCTCTTTCTTCTCACATGTATTTTCTGTTGAAATTGACTCCATAATCTAGGAATGTTTTTGTGGAAACTGGGCCATAGTTATCGTTTGTTTTGGATATAAAAATGTAAAAAACACTTAAATAAAAAAAGAAAAATTTGGATATTTTAACCATATTAATTCTTCATGATTTCCAAGTTATGGGGTTTGTTTAGGGAGTGGTCATATTTATGATGCCTGGGGAAATGGAGAAACTTTTTTGGGTGAAAATTCATCATTCCCCTTCACTTCCATTCAAAAATTTTGAATTCTCCGTGATTTTTAAAAATTTTACTTTTTTTATATATTTCATTGTTTGGATCATATTTTATCCCTTCCCCCCCCCTCTTTGCCACAAAAATTTTCCATATATCACAAATCCTCCTCCCCCTCCCAGTGCAAATAATGACCCCTCCCATAATTCACAACTTTAAACTGCTACTCATTAATGTGTGTCAAAAATATTTTCACAGACTTTTAAAATCTATGGTTCTGAAGTAAACTCTGAAAAACATACATGCGGTACGAGCGTGCGCACACACACACACACACACACACACACACACACACACACACACACACACACACCTCTCTACTGAAATGCATGTATTGTGTTAACATTACTATAATGCATCTTTAATAATATTGTTGTTGTTATTATCATAACTTTTTACTTAGCAAAGGTAAAGCTTCTAACATGCTAACTACTGCTATAAGCAATAGAGACAGAATGTTTGGTGTCCACAAACTCTACATGCTTAGATTAACTTCCATGTGTTTATGTGAATCAGCCGTCTCGTGTTCACAACATGTTTTACAATCAATATAATATGCACAGATCTTATTGAAACTTCCTGCATACGCACACAGACACACATATGCCCCCATAAATAACAAATGGAACAAACAGGGGCGTAGAGTTGTCTTGAAGATACATGTAGAGGGGGTGAGGTGATGATGAATATAGACAAGTGTTTGGTTTTGGGTGAGGGGGCATTGGTTGCATCCTTCCTTGTTACTTCATGTGAATGACATCAAAGAGGCTGTTATGTAAACAAGGATATTTTTGCGAGCAAAATTTTTTGCAAATGGAGAAAAGGACTTTGTGTTGTGCTCAATTTTCGATCGACCATCAGTGCTTACTGATGTTGAAATTTTTTTGTGAGGTGTTTTTTGCGTTTGAATTCTCATTTACAAAATTTGTGAAATTAAACACCTTGTGAACATTTTCCTGCTTACAGTATAAACTTGAAGAGGCATAACCCAATCCTCAGCCTCGACCCCACCTTTCACACCATCAAATCTGAGATTTTGGTACCTTTAGAAACCTTGTATTTTTCTCATCTCATATGCAAAATATTTTGACTTTTCACATTATGATGCTACAGGCTAAAAATAAGATTTTTTTTACGGTAACTGGAAAATAGTTTGTACAGATCTCTATGGGCTATTGCAATACACACAATTATACCATCCACAGTTAAAATGGTAATGTCAGATTCAAATGAAATTTTGGAATTTATAATATGTTGGTGATGGCCCTTCCTAAAACAGAAGAATATGGTGGTAATCGCGTGGAGGTACCTTGAAAAAGTTTTGAAAGATATGTGAAAATTTTTAATTCTTTAAAAATAAATACACTTACTTAAATAACCAAATACTAAATAAAAAAAAATCATGGAAAAGTACTATTTTCAGCTGTGTCAACAGTAATATCATAATGTCCATATGGTTTGTGAAAGTAATAGGCTGTCTGGTTGTATTTAAGAATAATTCCCAAGTATTCATACTATAAAATGGCTAAACTCTAAAAGACTATGAACACAATGAACATTATTTTTTAGAATTTAAGAGAAGACTTCAATTACAAAACAAAATTAGTGAAAGATTTAAAGACTTGAAAAAGTTATTGCAATATGTTCCTGACCCATTTCTTGAAGAGATAGTTTATTTTTCGCCTTTTCTAGAAAATGTTTTAGTACACATGAGTCACAATAGTCTCTTAGAGTGCATCCTTATATATCCATAGCTAACCATCCCAGAGTGCTTTCACAAAATTTAATGACCTCAGTTTTATCATTCTACGAAAACAGTGAGCTACGCTCTACTAAATATACTAAGCTTGTTATACCATTTCATTATCTGAAACTATGTCCAATGAGGGTCTCCTCTTTGGATGTTGGATAGCAACGGTGATCTTTCATTCACAGGATATCACAAGACATTAGTGATATCAATATTGTACTATAAGGAAACAACCCAATTCGAACAAATTCAAAGGTTATCAAATGTTTATGGCAATGCAGCCAAATTTCTTGTTGGTTTTCGGTCTAGTCCATTCCATTTGTTAGGGAAATTTGATGTCAAAGCATTACTGGAAGAATAGATTATGTGGGTGGGGTGGAGGAGGGGGGTGGGGGGTTCAGTATGGCCTTAAAATTGTAAAGCCAAACCATTTTGAAGAAAAAAAAAATATAAAAAAAAAAACCATGATTTCAGTGTTAAAAACAAAATTTCTGATTAAAAAAAGGTTAAACATGTTTCATGATACCACAAACCATAAATGTTTTAATTTAACTCTTTGATATTCGACCTGTTTTCGGATATTACCAAGATAAAACAACGGAATGCTTCCAGTTAATCTATGGGGATAAAACATGCCAATTGGAGCCTGATCAGTTTATCCGATGCGGACATGACAGTATGTGAGGGTGTGAGGGTTCTGAAATAAGATGATAGTGAGATGCAGTGTGTTTTTAAACAAAAATACACTGCACCTGGGTCAAGTAATTTCAGGCTTCAAACTTTCAAAAGTGAGTAAAGTGTCCAGCTGTGATAAACTGATCAGGATCATACCAATTACAAATAAAATGTGTATATTGGATACAAATGAAATTAGAGGGACAGGAGATGATTTTGAAAATATGAATTTCGCTTTATTTGCACTTGATTATTGTAGAACATCTATATCAAGAACATTTTTGAGGTTATTGGGCAAACAAGTAAAATGAAACCCAAACAACAAAGTTTTGAACTTGCCGCGATTGTATTGTTAATGATTTGTGTGCACATGCTACCAAAATCATCATCTTGACGATCTTACTACACAAAAAAATGGCGTATTAGGCTATTCACTTCAGGGTGTGATCTAATACATTGCGATAAGCATTCCAAATATGCAAAAAACCCACGGTTTGAAAACAAATTGTGGGCGATTCATTATGGAAAATGTCCTCGGGCTTTTCTATGGGTGTGTTGGTAATGGCTTATGAAACAGAAATTATATGCAGGGCTAACGACTTTAGCTTGTTAGCATAGCAGTTGCTACACTTTTCTGCCATTTGCTATGCAATTTTAGATGATGTAGCAATTGTTCCCTAACATTTGCACTATAAACATGATCAAACGCAAAGAGGCTGTTGCAAAAAATTGCTACACAAATAAAATCCTTAGCGCGAGCCCTGTTTAGATGCTTGCAATTAGGTGGGAGCCACCTTTGATAAGATAATATTAAAAAAAATAACAATGGTTTCAAATGGGTTTTACACTATGATCCTATGTACATAATAAGATGGCCGTTTCAGTTTGACTGAGAAAATTTGGGCTAATTTCAGCGTTGTTGGGGTAGATTGCGCTTAATCATTCCTAGTTATTTGATAATGGCACGACTATAGGATTGTTAAAATCATAATAATACCCTAACAAATCAATATTTAATTACTAAAAGCCTAGATTATTAGACAAGAACATCTGGTTAGCCTTACTGGGTTTTGCCATTAAATTGTAATTGTGGTCGTCAATTATTAACTCAACCCATACGAAGTGGTGGCAGAGAGCCAAATTTAATTGACAAATATTTAATTATATTACAGAATTTTCTGACACTGGTTTTGCGTGCTTTTAGTCTAGCCCCAGGCTATTTGTATCAATAATGAACTGTTTCATCCATGCACATGGTAGCGGGTAAGTAGTTAAATTATTTCAGGCACTGGGGGGAGTGCCCCAGTCTAGTTAAAATTAAAATTTAAATTATAAAACAGAAAAAAAACACAGGCAAATTTTTCATACAGTAAACCAATTAAAAGTGAAATGTTTGCCTATGTGTTATTTATAATGACAATGACATTGCTGCTTTTCTATTGATGTTAAAATGTTGGAGAATTCACATGTTAATTTACAAAAAAAAAAAAAAAAAAATCAATTTAATTCAGACTTCTACAAAGTGTCATTATTAATAAATTTGAAAATTGAAGAAAAGAAAGAACAAGGAAAGAAAGGACAAGAAATCAACATTATCACTAAAATATCAATATTACTTTCCAATAGCCTATAAAGATGATAATTATACGGTAACATTGTAATCCTGAATGTTTTCATACTTTGAAATAAATTTCAGTTTTCTGTAAGTCCATTAGTCAGTGATGAAACGTGGTTTGATATCCAAACATTTATGAAATGTACCCGGAGGAAAAATTTGCCTGTGATACATATGTGGCCATATTATACCTATGTCAACAGTGTACTAATTTGAAAAGATTAAATATAAGAAAACACCATAGCACTCACTGCATCAATCACCTAAAATTAACGGCTCTCAAAGGACACATGAGGTGTAAATACTAAGCTTATGGTGGAATGTACACACCTCTCCCCTGCGCAATGCATCCTTTACGATTATTTATATTCAGCAAACCTTTCCGGCATGGCGTGACGCATTATTATGCCACTTCTCTACCAGCAACTGCAACCGATAGGTGGAAAATACTTGCTTGTTGGGGCCCATCAGAAAACCCAGTTTATTGCCAGTCAGCGTTTTGCAATTAAATTGCACAACGGGAGAAATAATAAAACCGTGTCATTATGTTGATTGAGGCCCTTTAAATAGAATCATTCCAATGAACATCTTACATTTCAACCTGATTCATAAATTCGTAAGCAAATTTTCACCTTTTAAATTTCGCCTTTCCCAAACTAATGCAAAATCTTTACCTCATTATTTTTCATATAAAATTCAAACAAATTGTTTCTATAAATAAATAAATATCCTCGTAATTTAAACCTACCTAAACACTCCAGCATCGCCCCATTCCACTATAATAGAGGGAAATTCGACCAGTTTCTAATTTACATCACAAGCATTTCCATATGCAACTGGTAATTTTTATATAAAATTGCACTTGAAGATTCTCAAAAACCACCTAATATCACGATTTGAGCAAATCCACTTATACACCAAACAAGCCATGATTTTCTCTCTCTCACACCCAATTCAGCCGATACATAATAATCTACCCAAGAGGGTCGTTCACCTGTCCCCTGCATGCCTGGCGAGCAGCTCGTTAGACACTGACACAAATTCAGCTCACGTCTGCATCCAGCCGATTGTTTGGAATATTCTATATTTGGCATGTAGCAACCCCCAGGCAAATGTGAGCTCAGCTCGCTCGGTTACATAAAAAAATTCTTGTAGGATTTCGGAGGTTGTTGCCATGGCAACCACGCACTGTCAACAATCTCGACGATTTGGACTTCCGACCAGATGAGGCGCGAATGTTGGATGAATTTCTACTGTCAGTTGACAATTGTCATTCATTCATTAAATACTGAAAGCTCCATGCAACAGCCAAGTCTTCAAAATAATTACTTCTCTCTGGGAAAAAAGATCATTAGTTGCTTGGCAATGGTTTGTAATGGCATTTCAACATATGAAATGTTGTTTAATATGAATA